>JAHBCN010001849.1:0-105347 GCA_019359885.1 Listronotus oregonensis | reverse complement strand
AAACAATAAAATCTTACTTGTCTGTAACAGATAAAATTTTTAAAAAAATTATTTATGATAAATCTCACAGCTTGTTTCTTCAACCTAAATCCTAAATTATTTGTTATTCCAATGTGGTCTATTTCTGTATACTTATGCGGCTCGAGAGTGTGCAACATTATTAGTTATTCTACAAAATCCTTGTCGTATGTCATATCAGGTCATATCTTTCCATACAAGATCCTTTTTTAATTAAAAAAACCGGAATAAGTATTAACTTTAAAAATAAAAAAACAAAATATTTAAAACCCAAGGTGATCTGTCAAAAGAGTGAGGTTAAAAATTACTAAAAGGAGTTGAACTCGTCTTGAACGCCCAAATTCGGCCGTTCAAGATCAACCACAGTTCACCGTCTGAACCGGCTTTGTACAACGAGTTTTTTCCGTTGAACCGATGATCAGCGTGAACTTCGGTTGAACGTCCATTGTACAACCGGGCCTAAGTGTAACTTGTGCAAAGCTTTTAATCGTTAAGGTCAACCTTAATACTAAGTGCTACTTAGTTATTGTATACTTTTAAGAGTTAGTGGTGCAAACCGCCGTCACAGATTTTGGTTTGCTTTTTAGCGTGATTGCAGTTACGACATACTATGTTATGTCACACGTCTTTTAAAGAATATACCTATTATAAGTGATGATGTTCTCACTTGTAATACGCATTTTCTTTAAAAGACAATTGAAAATGACATAGTATTTAGAAACAGCAGTCACGCTAAAAAGTAAAATAAAATGTGACAGAGTAATGAAATAAATTTTTGTTTTATTACATTTTGCATAAAAAAATATATTTGCTTAACTAAAATAGGTTTTTATAAAATCTTTGCTGAACCCAATTAATATCGGACCAAAATTCGTACAACTGATACAACAGATGGTGAAATGTATAATTTAAAGCAAGAAAAAACATGCTAAACAATAATTTCGAATTTATTAACGGAACCGCATGTTTCTTATGGCACGTGAAAGCATCTGCAAAATAATGTGCAATTTTACGCCCCCGCCGAACAAATGAATGATGATTTAGGAAATAAGAAGAATTAATAAATCTTTAGGCTTTTTTTTAAAGCCTTAATAGAGAAAGCTAGGAGGTTAAGAATGCATCGCCAAGTTTTTTCCATGCGAGACTCATGTTTGCTAAGAGCCGTTTTAGACAAGAGGTGTCGGAAATGCATAGCGAAAATTATCTTAAAAAATTTATAGGATTTTTAGTAAAAGTTTAATAGTTTGTTATGAATTTAGCTGAATTAGAATTTATGTAATACATATGCGCACAAACGCTGATTTTTCAAACAACTGTCGATGGATTAGAATAACATACCTAGATAGGTAAAGAGAAAAAAGATTTTGTGTTTTTTAAATTATATCAGATGTAGGTAGATAAAATTAATTTGTTGCTCTTGCGTGTTGCATTAGTTAGTTGTTTATTAGATTTATATTAACGGAAAAAAATGTTAAATAATAAGAAAGATCAAATGGAATGTGTTACATACCAAAACAAAAAGGGTTTATTAGTTCTTTAATTTAAAGAGAGCAAACATCAATGATCGGCATATGTTTGTTTTAATAGGCACATAGATTTATGGATAATCGGATTAATAAATAATTATTCAGTGTAAATATTTAATGTTTTAGGACATTTTTTCTTAAAATTAATAAAAAGCAATATATGCTTTATAACTTACTATTAGGAATATGAAAATTGAAAGAAATGTAAAATTTTGAAAACAAATTTGACAAAAGAGAAATCCATTTGAATTAATTAGGACTATATTCTTAAACCTGACTTGACATTACCGACCCTAAAAATTTGTCTGTCTTAATTATCTCGATTTTCTTAGTTTTCATGGTTAAAATAAAGACAATGTTCAGTATTTTTATTGCGTACGTTTTAGTTGTATGTAATAAACGTGTAAAATACAAAATAATGTAATAAGTGTTTTAATTTTCGGCACAATTTATGAAATATTTCTCATAAGCATAAAACGGTTGTGAGGTTGACCTTTAAAATTAATAAATATACTTTTTTTATTTAGTGACAATTCACAAAGGCTTAGGATCTTATAACTTACAAATTATTTGAAAAAAGAAACATTTTATTCTTTTTGTGATTATTAAAAATCTTTTTAAGGGACAGTTTAATTTTATAATAAAAAGATAAAAAGAAATTCAACGTTAAAGGGTTTTTTTTTTGTTTTATATGTTCAATTGACTTTAAAATATAAAAAATCGCCGAGTGATACCATTTAAAGGAGTATTTTTAATATATGGGTGAATTGGTCCAATTTTCAGTTTTTTAATTTTAATCAAGTTCTCTGCACTTTTTGTACATAGACTTTAACAAAAAAATTGTTTAAAATAAAATGTATCATTGTTTTGTCACCTTTTAGGGGCGAAGAAAAAGACAAAAATATTTTTAAAAAATGGAGCAAGAAAAGAAAAAAATGATTTTTTTTATATTTTGCTTCATCACTTTTTTTCACCTTAATTTAGGTATGGGCATTGATTTACAAAAAACTGTTATCATTTTCTTTAAAACGGTTTCGGTAAAAGTCTTTTCGATTCGTAGTAAAGGAGATATGATTTTTTAAAATTAGCTACTCGCATTGTTTTTTTTTCTAATTTATATTGTTTTTCTTAAAACTTTGTACAATAACTTTTTTTCTTTGGATTTAGGTGTATACAATATGTCATAAAAAAGCTTATTTTATCACCTTTAGAATAGTGTTCGGCTTAAGTACATACAAGTAATAGTAACCCAGGTATAACATTTCAAATTTGGCTGATCTCAACTAGGGTTGGAAAACTTTGAAACATGAGTACCAATTTTCTTATTTAACCTTCTCCGCCGCAAAGTTTGCTTGAAAAAAATAGCCTGTAGATGTACCAAAAGATGTAAAGGAAACTATGGCTGCAGGAAATTGAGATAAAATTGCCTCATGTTCTGCAAAGAATATATGAGCGTCAATTGTGAGACCGCTGATGTAAGTTAATTATCAGCACAAGATGTTCAAGAAGATACCAACGAAGAACTTAATACTAATATTAAAGATTTTTTAAGTAATTTTATTATTTATATGTGTAAATATAAAGTTCAGTCAATGAAATAAATAAATAGTAGAATGTTTTTTTATGAAGAAGAATTTTATTGAATTTCTAATTTCCAACCTTGCATAAGTTTTTTATAAAATAATGATATCGTAGCATTATAAAAAATAATTTTTATATTTTATATATAAAAAAATACTTTGTACAATAGTAAAATGGTTGCCAAGATGGGGAAAAGTATGATCAATCTTTAAAATTCAAGAGAAAACGGAAAAGATTAAAAAAAAAAATAATAAAATTTTTTTTTATTCCCCCTTTTTTTATTAAAGGGGAAAAAAAATGGATCAGTAAAAAAATTTTTTAAAAATAATACTTTCTTTAAAAAATTTTAGTCCGGGAAATTGGGAAAAATTGTAGTTTTTTCAAGGCTTTTTAAAATAATGCCAATAAACCCTTAAAATAATTTTAAAATTTGTTTTAATAAAAAAAAAATTATAAACAATTTGAAAATTTTAAAGGAACCCCTTTTTTTAATTTTTTTTTTTTCCCCTAGAAGCTTTTTAAAAAATTTTTTAAATATTTTTAAAAAAAATAAATCCATTTACATGAAAATACTGGAAATTTTTATTTCCTCAATTGTTTCATAAACCTAAAAAAATTTAATAAAAAAAAATTGATAAAATATGTGTTTTTAATATTTTTTTTTAAACTGTATTTTTAAAAATAAAAAAAATAAAGTTTTTTTTTAATGCCCAAATAAAATTAATAAAAAAAAAAAACTTTAAGGTAAATACTTTTTCAAGAAATTTTTTGGACGGGGTTAAAAAAAAAAAAGTTCGTAAATTTGTTCAGAATAAAGGGACAAGTTTTTTTTAATAACAAAAAAATTTAATTTATTAATTAGGGGTAATAAGAACAAAAAAAAAAAAAAAAATTTTTTAAAGTTTAAGTACTTGAAATTTTTTTTATTTATTAAAATTTTTAAAATTTTTAAGGGTTATTTTACATCTTAATTTTAAGGTGGGAAGAAACCCACCATTTGAAATGGGGTTTAAATTAAATAAAGGTTTATTTTCATAAGGTCATAATTTTAAAACCTTTTTTCATTTTAAATTTAATTTTATTTGGTTTTAAAATTTTTTGTTTTTAAAAAAAATTAAATTTAGTTTTAACTTTTTTTATTTTTGGGTAAAAAAATAAAAAAAATATTTAAATTAAATTTTTAATTCCTTTTTTGTTATTTCCCTAAAGGGTGTTTTAATCTTAAATTTGGGGGTTTTGGCTTTTTAAAAAAAAACTTTTGAATTAGTTAAACGTTTATTTTTAGAAAGGGGTTAAAATTTTAAAAAAAAAAATTTTTTTTTTCTTTTAACTTTAAAATTTTTATAAAATTTTAAGGGGATTTGAAAAAGTTTTTTGAAAGAAAATTTTTTTTTCCAACATCGCCATCTAGATGGTTTTTTAAGAAAAAATGGATTTTTTTAAAAAAAAATTTTTTTTGGGCCCGGTAATTTAAAAAAATTTTTATTGATTTTTTTTTTCACCTTTTATAAAAAAAAAAAACATTTTTGTCTCCGGAAATTACAAAAAAATTTATTAATTTGAACAATAATTTTTAAAATGTTTCGGGGGTTAAAAACCCCTTTTAAAGAAAAGGAAGCAATTTTTTTTTAAATGGTAAAAATAAATAAAAAATTTTTTTTTAAAAAACCCCTTTTAAAAAAAAAGATTTAACTAACATAGAAGTTTTTTTTAAAAGGTTTTAAATTTCATGTTAAAAAAATCCGTTATTTATTTATTTTTTTTTAAAATTAATAAAAAAGATTTTAAATTCGAAAAAAAAAAAAATTAAATTCCAAAAAAAAAAAATTAAAAAATTAAAAAAAAAAAAAATACTAAAATTAAAAAATTACATTTTTAAAATTTTTTCCCCAAAAAATTAAAAAAAATGGCCAAAAAAAAAAATAAATTATTAAAAAGGAAAAATTACATCCAAAGTTTTTGATTTAAATTTCAAATTTTGGTTATAATGCTTAATTTTTAAAATTGTTTTGTTATTTAAAACTTTGGTTTAGCCCCAATTTAAAAATTTAATAAATTAAAAAAAATTAAAAAAATTTGAGAAAAATTTTAAAAAAAATTTCCCCGGCTGTTTAAAAATTTTAAGGCTTATAATATAATTATATTTTAATATTTTTGAGCTTCTAAACCTAAAAAAAAAACCCAAAAATTTATTCCATCAACTAAAACCCTTTGAATATTCTTTAACCATATATTTCTTTTCTTCACCGTGTGCATATTTTCTTCCTGTACGGCAACATATTATTTTATTCTCTGGGTTCCAAATGAAAACTTTCAAAAATTTAAAATCAAAGTAGATTCTTTAATAGTTAATTAAAAATAAAAAATTATTAATTTTAATCAAAGTCTGATGGTGAAAAATTTGGTTTATCGATTGGGATATGAAAATCTAAAGTTTTTTTGGGACCCTTCTGATGTGGAAATAAAATCTTGGTCTATTTTGTTTTATATGTCTTTTTAGTCTTTGAGTAATAAAACTTTTTTTTAAAAATTAATCATAATAGAAATTTATCAAAAATAAAAGAGCAATAAACTTATTTTCAGTTCCATATTACGTTTAATCCTGAAATAAATAACAAAAATCTTTCCCAAATTTAAATAAATGCTGGCAAAACTAAATTTTTTCCAAAAATTTAATTTTTAAAAAAAAAAGCTTTTGGAAATAAGGGGAAATCACAAACATCAAGGGATTACAAGGTTTTTTATCATTTATATACAAAGTCCTTTTAAAAAAGATAAAAAATGATATGCATTTTTTTTCATTCTACTTAAAAAATTAAATACTTATAAGCGTTCCATGCAGTTTTCCAAAAATGTACCTTAGAAAAAACATAAATTTTATGCACCATATTTGCCCTGGCACTAAATTATTTTTTTAATAGATACAGTGAGTAGTATTATTTAAAACATATTTCATCCGGTTAGTCGTTAGGCCAGGTTTTTTGCAGCCAGCTCTCGCTCTATTTCGGGCATCGTTTTAAAGGTCATAAACATAATAATAGTTTTTTTTTCTGTGAAGCAATACATTTTTTGGGCTTAGAAGGTAACATTTTCATAAAAATTTAATTTTAAACAACTTTTCTGTTAACGTATATGTACAAAAATGCATAGAATTTGAGTTAACATAAAACCAAAAAGTGGACAAATTCTCCCCTATCTTAGAAACGCACCCCTTTAAATGATTGCACTTCGTAGTATTTTCATACTTTAGGATCCATCGAACGTATGAAACAATAAAACCCCTTTAACGTGATAGTTCCTTTTTAAAGTAATACCCTATTATATGTGTTTTGGTTAGTTCTAGTTAGTTCTGGTTAGTTTCTTTTTAAAGTAATAGCCTTATATAAGTGATTTGCTTTTATTTTGTCTTGTATATTTTTAGAGAAAAGGATTTAAAAAAATGTTATTTTGGATTTAGAAAAGCCTAGCTTAATGGTAGAATTAGAGAATTTTAATTGGTTATTTAAAGATGTGGGATACTTCTTGGTCTGTGGAATATAGGTCTTAATGCCAACCAAATTGTTTCTGTGATATCTAAATATTTTAAGAAGAAAAAACGCCGATATGACGGCAAAGAAACTGCCAGCAGCTCTGGTGCCAGTGGTGGATACAGGATACAGCGACCAGTCCCTGATTTAAGCGACCAATGAGGGAGCAATAACTAATGTTCGGTTAAGTCTCTAGTTAATAATTTTACCCATTTAAAAATACTATATAATCGCATACCACGAAAAGACGGATTTGACAAAGTAAAATTGACAGACCACTTTTAATGCAAAAAAACCTTCTTTGTTGAAAAAGAAAAACAGCTTTATATGTTAAATTAAACTTAAAAACAGTAATTGTTGGTAATATCCGATTTACATTTTATTTATCTAAAATAATATTTAATTTTAAATTTAAAAAAATGTATAAAACGGATATTCTGGTAATTTGTATTGTACATACTACTAATACATTTTTATAATAATAATAATAATTTAATTTAAATAAATAATAATTTTTAGTTATTTTTATCTTAAAAACGGTAACAGTCTTGCTACCGAAACGTAGATAAGTATTTGAATTTTTGTGTTTTTTTTTTGGGGGGTGGGATTTTTTATTTTTCCGTTTCAGACGATCTGCTAGTTCAGAGTGGACAATGGGACTAAGCAGATTGAGTCTCTATACTCCAGGGCCAGAACCAAGGCGGTCTCATTGTATAATTTTTTTTTCCCGCGTGTACTCAACCAGAACCTTTCAATTAGGGTAATACTTGCGAATTATGCACGTATCTAGTTGTTTATTAGGCATCCTATTTACAAATGAAAAATTTTTGATAAAAACAAATAAGAAGGTATTTGTAGTTTTATTAAACTATATGAGAAGAAAAACTTAGGCGTAGTGGAACTTTTTCAGCAATAGCAGGATTTATTCCTTTTTAGGAGTGATGTCTGACGTCTAACCTAAAAAAACATTTTTTGTATCTATATCTTGTTTTAATTTGGTATTTATAAAGTCATTGCAAAGAACTAAAAGACAATGACAATGGCAACTTTGATGCACATCACGTTACGCTGCATAGTGGGGGTGCAGCGCTGCTTCTTTGAATGAAAAAGTACTACGATGTCGGCGGTTTGGTACGCTTAGTACGTCGCGGTCTTTGACGTGGGAACGTGTTTTTTAGCGCCCGTCTGTCGAGTGGTTTTGCGCTTTAAGCTTACGATAAGTTATCTTTATTAATATATTTACTAGTTTTAATTTCTTAGGACTTTGATGTATGCTTTAAACTGGATTGGATGGTTAATTTAGTATTGATTAACACTATTTTCTATTGAATTGAAGGTAAGTGTCGTTAGATTTTCTCGTTGGTTAAACATTGTTTAAGGTTTTGAAATACCTAAAAATATTTTACTTGCACACATATCAAATGTCAAATAGGTTAAATAAGATAAAGTTTATTTTAAAAGTAGTACTTATTACTTTCTAATATTGTATCGCGCATTGCAATTAATATTTTTGATGAAAGTTTACCAGGAGAATTATTTTGACAAAAATAGCTAGATAGGTATTTTTGCAAAAAACATATTTTATTTTATTTACTTTTACAACACAATAAGCTTTTTTTTATTTAAATATAACTTAGTCCTCCCTAACGTAAAATTAAGTCATATTTTAAAAATATGATAAATAATTGTATAATGAAAAAAATATTAAAATATTTTTAGAAAACATTTCTATCAATTTTTTTTGAAATTTACGTCTAATAAATTGATTTCATATTTAATTACACAGGCCCACAAAAAAAGTAATTTTAGATATTAACGATTTTTTTTTTAATTTAAAACGTCAACATCTTAAAAAATATAAAAGATACGCGAAACTTTACAACACATAAATTATGTATATTTACAAAACCTTTAATTTAAGTTATATAACCTTTTTGTCTTAATGCAATATTTTTCGAGTTATAATAAAAAACCGAATTTTCAGGATTATTTTAAAGTATACCTCTAGAAAAAAAATTGATTTTTTTTAATTTTTTTCGCAAATTTTGAGCGATGTGGGATTTAAATAAATAAAATTAATACTTTATTATAAAGAAAAAAACAAAAATTACAGTAATAAAAAACTTTTTTTTTCTATTTTGGACTAAAATTTTTTGTCAAAATTACCTTTTTGTTTATATTTCCTTTATTATTTATCTTGTTAAAGAGGTTTATATAACTTTTTATGTAGACAATTTGAAAAGCTCTCTTTTTTGTTTTATAAAATTATTTGTATCTTATAGTTTATACAGGGTGTCCGGAAATGACGATGAAAAATTTTAAGGTACGATTCTACATAGTTAGAAAAATTTCAATGCAAAAAGATTATGAACTTAAATTTATTGGGTTTCTCCAATGTTCTTTGCATGTCCAGTCCCTACAGACTCCAAGTTGAACTGGCATCAATAATGCCGGTTTTGGTTTTCCAAGCTAGAAACCTAAGCTTCATATTTGCAATGGACCACACATTAAGCTGTTTTTAGTTGCATAAACAGCTATTGGTTTATTCTTTCATCTTGTAGTTTACAATACCTGTAGTTACAGTTACTTATTAGTTTCAATAGTAAGGCGTTAGGAACTCTTGCCTGTCTTGTGTTTTAAAGCTTAAAGTTTACAACTCAAAAATTTTAAAATGCAGACCGGGCTGTATCATTTTGCCTATCTTTTTACCCATACATCTACCTAGTTGTTTTCAAACATTTTACGAAATACAGTCCCCCGTGGTATAATTTTGGGAATGATCTTACTCTATAGGTATCTAGTAAATACGATTTTTTTTAATTGGATTAGGATTAAAAGAATGCAACCTACATTTAAAATAGTAATTTATTAGCATCTTACATTATTTTTATTACCTAGGCCTGGTTTTTACTGTAGTCTTAAGCACATGGGTAAAAGAAAATTTTTTTTTTCTTCTTTTAAGTATGTTTATCTCGAAAACCGTCGACTATACGACTTTATACCAAGGTACCTTTTTGGAAGTGTTCAAAGAAACATAATTTATTTAAAAGATAGCAAATACACTCGCAAAAAAATATGACCTAAATAACTAACCCCCCTTTGTTTCACGCCACTGGTTGCAATATGGGCACCTGATATTTTCAAAAGTGACCTCCAACTACTCTAACTTATACGTAGAAGTTAATTCCTGTATTGTAAGTAGATCCTAATAAATTAAATAAAAATTACTTTTATGACACAATCTTTAAGGGCCTGTAGCTCCCTCTGGAAGCATTTCCGGACCTATGTTAATATGAACTTTTTTTCATATCTTTTAATGTAGAATCGTACATTAAAATTTTTCATCGTTATTTCCGGACACCCTTTATAGTCGTAGTCCAAACATTCCATGGTATCAGGTTTCTGCCTGTAAATATACCGTGTCGGTTTTTTTTTGGGTTTTTCTTGATTTTTTGCTGTTTGACCCCCAATTTTGACTTCAGATTCGTGTTCAGCGGAAAAAATACGCCAGAAAATCTTAGTCCGACACCCAACAGACACCACTTTTTTTGTGACCTGTATTATTAAGCAAAATAAAACTATTAACACAATAAGTTAAATACTGCTGTATCGTAATTAACTAAGTAATCCATCGTGAACACTTATTGTTTTGCAAATTAATAATCTAAGAGACTTAAATATTCAAGATTCCCATTATTTAATTTAAACAGAAATGCTGGCTTTCACGTATTTGAAATTAAGTCATTATCTGAAAAACATTTCCTGCGGCTGAACATTTAAATTTTATTGCCTTTAAATTTTTTGACTTATTTAAGTACCTTATCAATAAACAAGATGTAATTTTTATTAGACGGTAAAGCACATCTGGCGCTATTTATTACAGATATGAATTTTTAATGTTTACAGTATGGTTGTCGAATAAAATAGTAAAAGAATTTCGTATAGAAATATTGGATATTTATTTGTAAATTGTTATAAAACAAAATATATGGGATTCTCTGTTTATATTTACTATAGAACCCCTGACTGCTCGTAAGGCGCTTCAGGACAGAAAAGCATCTTAGAAACATTATATTATGTAAATATTTTACATACCATTGGAGTTCAGTTGGTAAAAAAATTAACTCTAATTGTAAATGGTTAACAATCCTAATACGAAAATTTACGTTCAGTATACAAACATATATTTGTTATTTTTATTAAGAGGCTACTAGAATACCAGTAAAACTCTAGTACAAAGAGAGGCAAAAATACTCCAATTCAGCTCAGTCTGTTGTTTCGGCAAGAAGAGGAATTAAGGTGAACTGCTCCTCTTCTTGCTAAACCAAAACCAAAACGCTTAAAGGTGTAATGAGCATGATAATATTATTTCTAGTAGGGTTTGTTGCCCGCTATTTAAAAACTGCTGTGACTAGGGATGTAATATAGTTATAAGTAACGCCATGGTAAATAAATATTTGGTTTTCAGAACGTGGGCGCTTATAAGTAAGGGTTGACAATTTGCCGCCCTTTAAATCAATATAGGATTTTAATGGTTTAAAGAGAAATAAAGCAAAAAACAGTTTTTCCAATTACGTATTACCAAACTTTTACTCTCTATAATTTTTTTCACGATATATAAAATGGGCCATGCGACATCTAAACAATTTACAAAGCTATGATAAGGGTTTGTTGCCTATGCGACTGTTGTAGTCTCCTAAATAAATGTTAATATCTTGAAGAAAAGTACCTGCTTATCAACCAATGCAAACTTACTCCAATGTTTCAGTTGTAAAATTATAATTATATGTTGTTTAGGGTATATCGGCTAATTTACGTCTTATTTATATACAGTGTGACCAGTAAAGTCCACATCATATGGGATACTTTTTTATTTATAGCATCATTATTCGAAATTTGACTATGCATTAATTTTTGCTTTAAAAATATTATAACTAAGACAAACAAATACACATTGCCATCAGTAAAGTCTACACTAAGTGGAAAATAAGTTTCGTTTAACTTTACAAAAAGTTAATCTACTTTTAACGATTAAGTTCAAAATTTGGCTTTTTTTAATTAAACTAATTAAACTTAATATTAAAAGTGTACAACTTTTAGATAAAAATCACCCTTTTAAAAATGAATATTTTATAACTGTGAACAAATTTTAATGGCTCAATTTGGATTTTGTGGAAAACAACAATATTATTGGGCGCTACTTTAATGAAGAAAGGTCTGGAATAAAGCATTGTTAGAACTAAAAAGTGTCGTGTCGTTTAAAAAATGCTTTTCAAATGAGTTGTACACTGTATTTTTTCTACGTCTGTTTTATTTTTGTACTCTGATTTATCGTTTAAGTAAATTGTTTACACTACGTTAAATTGATATTATACGTCATTTAAAAAAAAATAAAAACATGAACGGTAACCACGCAAGCGAAAACTATCGCCTCCTCGATCCAGGTTACCTAAGCCAGTTTGCTAATGCTTTTAAGCCTTTTTTTACAGTGGTGATATTTGTGTAAAAAGAAAATATCAAGAAAGACATATTTTTACACAGTTTGAACCGTGCAAAAAAAATTACACCGGCACTTTGACCTTGCTTTTGGCAGTCGAAGGATTTTTTTTTAATATTACGTCAATATAAAATATTTATCAGAAATTTAAAACATTTCTAAGTCGATAATCATTTTGAAAATTTATATACTTTATGGAGCAAATATATTTTTTATTTAATTTTAATATATCATAACATTATTGCTCATTTCTTCTTTCCATAAAAGTAGTAAAATGTATCATTCGTCATCTAAACAGTTTACAAAAATAAGGTAGGAGTTTGTTGCTTATGCGACTGTTGTACTTTCCAAAATAAATATGTTTTAAAGATTTATCAACAGTTATCGGCTGTTGTTTCTAAATACATCTCGTTTTTATATATTTTACTTTTTACTTTTGGACATATTTTGTGTAATTTTTAGGGCTTAATGTATGAAATATAATTTTATCTTTCGCACATTAAGAATAACGTCCCAGCAGTACTTGCATTTTATCCCAAGGAGATTTTTCTCTTTTATTTTAGCAACTATTAATAATAATATTAATAATGATATATTGTTACCGACTTTTAATTTTTTTTAAGTTTCTAGAAATGTATGGAGTTAAAATAATTTAATTAGGGTAAATATTTTTTTAAAATAAATTACCCTAGTTATTCCCCATTTTGACGGCCATTGTAAAGTGTCCTGAGGGTAGGAGTTATCCATTTTACAATTTTGTTGCATCTTGTAGCATAACAGTTCTTTCTGCTCATTCCAGACTTTTGGATTCTTTTCCACGTTACAATAAATTGCGATAGAAAACTCCACAGGGGCCAGTGTTAAATCGACTTTCGAATTGTTTAGTTGATGACAAAGACAATCAAACAGTTCCCATGGAAACGTTTGTTAACCTTTGTTAACGACGATCCGTGTTTTTCTACGAGGTGTTATGGAACAATATTTTTACCCTTTTTAAATATTTTTTACGATATATAATATGTGTCTAATTTTTTCGGTTGTTAACTAAGCTGTTGCATATTGTACTTTTGGGTATCTACCTTAATATATCTTTTTTCTTTTATATTTTACTTTTTTCTTGTTTCAGAAATATTTTGTGTGTAATGTTTATAACTAAGTATATGGAAATAAAAAAAAGTTGCCCTGGATATTAAGGACTTTTTCAATATTTTTTAAATATAAATGTTTTTATGACCACATAATTATCTTACGCATTTTATACCGTTTTTAATACATAAAAAATTTACTATATTGATAAAAAAATAAAACAAATTATTACTCTTTATTATCATAATTTGGTGCATTGTTCGAACTTTCACTGTAGTTTAAAAGTGTAAGATTACTATTTGATTTGTACCAAATAAGTACGTTTTTAATGTATTTTTCTAGGCTAATTACGTTTGCTTTACCTAATTGTTTTAACACAGATAATTTAATCGATTAAACTGGTAATCTGGTTAAAAGAAAACCATATATACAGTGAGTTCTATAGTTCTTATATAAAATAGAATACTTTAATGGAAAGTATATAGCTTGAAATATAAATGCTACGTTGTGCTTTCCCAATTATTGTAATATTTTTGACTTGCCAAATTATATCTTAAGTAATTTTATTTTACTTTTACCAAAATGATGCTATGTAGCTCTGTGTCGCATTTATCAAATATCTAAATGAAAATTTTTTACTAAGGGATAAGTTAACGTAAGTGAGCATAATCAATAATCACACAGATTTTTATAATGAAGCAATGCTTCTTGGCTAAAAATAGGACATAAATGTTATTTAAACATAGCGCCAAAACGACCCCCTTTTTAAGATATAAGGGGTAAGAGAAAAAATTCAGAATTTTTATTTTCCTTTTTTTCGATTTAAATAAAACTTGATGCAATTAAAACATTAACCGAAATACAACTTCGGATGATAACATGTTCTTTACATTATGGATTATTGGTGTAGCTTCGGGTAATTTATTCACTTTTTTACCATTATTTCGCCATAACTTTTTTGGTATTATTATTATCAATAGTTTTGTATTTTTGTATGCTTTTTTTTTAAACGAGATTGGTTTTTTATATTTTTGATTATATTTGAAACAGTGTATTTTTAAAAATAGGTTTAAAATAGCTTAAATTAATACCAAAGCTACTCTTTCACAAAAGCTGAGACAAACTGTATACAAGTGAAATAAATGATTTTAAATATAAAACCATTTGCGTCTTTAGTTATTTCCGTTAACAACTGTTGAGATCAATCGTAAACTTAACTAGCGTTAAAACAATTTAGTATTTGTCAAATTAATGGATATGTCGCTACCTCATTGATCAAGCGGAGAAATTCCACAATCTACATAGATGTAAAAGTAAATGTATCTTGAGGAAAACCTATAAATTCTTGCAATAATATTAAAGAGACTACAATCGCCTCTTATTGTCTAGGTACATAATGGAAGTAAATTATTTTTATTAAATTATATATGCACCAACAGTTAAGAAGAGAAATTAGGTAAAATTATAGCATGATTTCGTTAATTTTAAAGAAATTAGTAATGTACACAGAGGCGATATTAATATATAGAGCTGAACTACTTAACACAAAAAAACTACTTAAAGTAAAATACTCTGTACTTTAGGTAATTTAAGTATTGTACTTATAAATGGTTACTACTTTAAGTAAAAATATTTAGTTATGTATAGCGTTGTGTTTGTTTGTAATTTTTAATTATTTTAAATAATTTATAGTAAAATTTATGAACAACAACGTTTATAAGGTATAAAAAGTAATAAAACTGATTTATAAACAATAATTATGCTCAAATTTTTGTACTTGTCCCACCAGTCACAAAGGCCTATCCCACCAGTCACAATTTAAATTTTTTTATTGTTTCTACTTTGGCTATCAATATTTTTTTTTATGAAAACAAATATATGGAATAGATTTCATATTAAAAAAACCTTGTCACTTGCAAGTAAAGTGGCAGTGGTCAGAGAGGAGGATTTTTCAGTGCTCCACCAGTCACACTCACTTAAAAACATTAAAAACATTTGACGAAAAAAAAGAACATAATGTGTGTCACCATAAAAAACATGGTATATTAAAGATTTTAGCTTATTTTGCATTATTTATTTTGGTACAAATTTATATAAAAAAGTAGTAATTAATAGATTCCAATTTTAATTCTAACACATTTGCATAGCAGTCCATGCAGGATAAGAATCAAACATGTATAACTATGATTTAAAGTGGAGAAGATCAAAGAACTTTCGCTAACTTGCTTTTAATTTCTGGTTTCCAGTTTCGATTTCATCAGTTTCCCATCAAGAAATAAAACATTTGAGTACAAATCATTTAGATGCAAAATTAACGCAAATTATAGATAGTTTTTATGTGTGTGATGGGTGGTTCTTTATAAAATGTTAATTTTAAGTTCATTAAAGATGCTTCCTTTCTTATAGCATAGAAGTGTGTTCTCAGAAAGCCAAATTTAAAATTTTGCTTCATTGCACATTATAAGCACATCAGGTGATATTTTTGAAAAACTATAATTGTAAATATTTGATTTTTATTTTTTTTCGTTATTTTTAATGGTTAAAAGACTTCTTTTAACAGCTAGAAGCTCCGGACAATGCTATTTATTTTAAATCTCTACGTGTTCTCAACAGTTGTTCATCCTCATTTTATTTTAATAGATGTTTCGTATATATAGATTTTTAATGCTTCATGATATCACTGCACTGTGAGGCAAGAGCGCAGTTAACCAAATCCTCTTTTTTAAACATAAACAAAAAAAAATGTGGATAAAGTAAACTCTTTTTTTACACGATTTAAATTTAAAGAAAGAGGTGATTTGCAAATGTTTCGCGAATTTTATAACATAACTACCTAAAAATCTTCAGATAATTTCTTTTACTTGTATAGTATGTTTTTGTGGTGTTTTTTTTTCTTAAAAATAATGACGAAGAAACATAAAAGTAAATTTTTTCTATAAAATAAACGTTTTGTGAAAAAATCTCCTCCCTTTGAATGTGACTAGTTTAAAGGAAACCGAATTTTAGAATAGTCTGTGCAGTTTTGAGGTTAGGTCCTAGTATGGCGTTAAAACTTAAAAATTAGAGGCTTCCGACAAAATCTGACTTCAGATTTGTGATCAAAGCCCCGAAAAAAACCCGTATCCTAAATTTCAATAAAATAGGCAATAAACCCGATAAGCAATAAAGTTACGAAAAATAAGTACTATAATTACTTAACGTATAAAACACCATTTAAAAAATTATTCTAAATTACTTGAAGTTGCATCTTCAGATAACGATTACGTGTTTTTCTTTTCTCTTGAAGCCATAAACTTTGCATATGTTACTTTACACCTTCTTCAAGAGGTATCAGGTAACAAACTTAGCTTTCTTCGATATTTCTAAAAGTTTGATAGTAGTTTTCCATCATTTTACTCTTAGTTCAATAAATGAAGGGACAAAGCTGTAAATAAATCTGTACAGTTTTCCCTTGTGGCGCAATTCTTAGATCTTTGGGAATTCTTTCAAGCGAAAAAATTTTATCATCATTTACAGGTGGGAAAGAGCTGAAAATGGCCCCCCAAGGCCCGAAAAATGGGTTTTCTGCTAATATCTACCACAATATGCGAATTAAAGAATTTTTGTTTAAACAAAAAATAAAGATCGCCTTGTAGTCTATAAAAATGCTCTCAACCATTTTTTTTTAAATATCGATAGATTTCGAGATAACGGGACCCAAAAGTCCCCTCATTTCAGCTGCTGCTCTACCGCTAGAATAACAACCTACAGCTGACAGCTGTAAGTGTCACAGTAACGACGTGACGTCATCACAGGGGCGTAGCTACCGCCGTATCTGCCGTATCTATTATACGGGGCCCCCGGGCCACGAGGGCCCCAACGTGCGTAAGCAAAAATTAATAAAAACTTCCCAAATTTTAAAACTGAAATTTTAAAAACGATTTAAGAATATGGAATTGATTTGACTAAATGTAAAGGACAGGGTTACGATGGAACAAATGTTATATCGGGTGTTTATAGAGGATTACAATCCCTAATAAAAGAGCATGCTCCGAAAGCCGATTATGTTCATTGTTCTGTGCACGCATTAAATTTAGTTCTAAACGATGCTGCGAAACATGTTCGTAAAGTGTCGATTTTTTTCGATAATTAAGAAAAAATATATAATTTTTTTGGCAAAAGTATAAAACGCTGGGGAAAAATATTTAATTACCCTTAAAAAGGTATGTCCTACCAGATGGTCTTCAAGAAACGACGCTTTATTAGCGGTAAAGAAAAATTATTTATTAATCATGAAGACATTGTACCAACTAAATTTAATTTCGAATAAAAAAGATGGACGTGAAAAATTTAAAAATATTATTAACATTTTAGAAAGTTATGATTTCTTAGTGCTTGTCACATTTTTTTTTCACTATTTAAAATCATTTATCCTGTTTTTAAAGCTCTTCAGCATAAAAACAATAACTTACAGAAAACCAGTATTTTAATAAGTAATCTTTTAAATAGACTGTGCGAATTAAGACATCAAAATTCATTCAATTAATGAGTCCAATTTATTAATGAGTCCAAAGATTTAGCAAAAGAGTGGGGAGTAACAACAGTTTTTAAAAACAAAAGGCGAAAGATAACGAAGAGTTTTTTTTTGATGAGTTAGCACAAGATAAGAGAATTTCAGACCTGGAATCCTATTTCAAAGTTAATGTAAACTATTGCTGTTTGGATATATTAATTTCTCAAACTAAACGCTCGCTAAAAGGCTCTAAAAACATGCTTACAATAAATTCAAAAAATTGATTCCATATAGGAACTTATTAAATTATTGCTGATAAAATTCAATAGTCTTGCATCCAGTTTTCCGGAGGTAATAACGGCATGCTTTTTATTCTTGACCCTTTCAGTTACAACCGCAACTGCTAAAAAAAGTTTTTCAAAATTAAAACTGATAAAAAATTACCCAAGAACTTCGATGGGACATGAACGCCTGTCAGACCTGTCACTATTGTCCATAGAGGCAGAAAATTAAGAAAAACTAAAGTCATCATCAGCTATAAATGATTTAATAAATCAGTTTTTTAGAAAAGAGGCAAGAAGAGTCTATATTTAATTTGAATTGTTTGTAAAGATTTTGGAAAAAGTGACAGATAGATAATTATGATGAATAAATATTTCTTTTAATTTTATGCAAACATTTTTTTCTTTTGTAAGAAATATTTACCCTTCATAAGGGCCCCCAAACAAATTTGTATACGGGGCCCCGCCAAGCCACGCTACGCCACTGCGTCATTAATTTATTTTTTTGTAAGTGTAAAAACGGGGCATTGTGACACCCCTTTTTGAGGGTTTTTAAATGCTTAATGAAGCTACAAGTTTTTAGATCCTCGCGTCAAATCGGTTTTGTAATAGTATCACTTTTAATTTTTTCCAGTTTAGTGTGTTATACCTTGTTTTTTATTATTTTTGGTATTTTTTCTTTGTGTAATAATTAGTTACTATGACTATATGCTTTTTGACATGTTTGCCAAAGATATTAGTTGTCAGTCTTAAGTGCTTTTATTTTTATAAATTCAATATTATTCTTTTCTGGTTGAAAATGGCTCGATCTCTAGAAGAAAAATTTTAAGCTACTTAATTGACGGAAAACTCGTAATTTGCATCTTTCTGTAAGAATGGCCACCTAGGTCACCTGACCTAACCCCTTTGGATTTTTTTCGCATTGTTGATGCGTGTGCAGAAATAACCCCGGAAATGCTCCATAATGTCAGAAAAGAATTTACAAAGTGAATGTTTATATGCCAAGAAATTCAAGGTGGACAATTTCAACACCCTTTAAAATAAACTTGAATTTTTGTTAATTTTTCTAGCGTGCGCTTTTTAACACAAAACAGTAGTAGAAAAAAAGTGGAAGAATTACCCACTACTAAAGGACAAGTTTTTCATCTGCGAGCAGAGCATTCGTTATTCACCATTATTTATTTAACTAGTTTATTTTATCGGGTTATAAAAATAAAATTATTGTAATTATTTCTACCTTATATTGCAGGTTTGCTAAAGAAAATAACCAGCTAAATATGCAAAAAAACTTATAGGATTTATGGTTGTCATTTATTTGTTGTTTAAATTAAAAAGCAAGTAATGTCATTCCAATTAGTGCGGCTGTTTAAAATAACGTAAACTGTTGTCGAACACATATTTTCTTGCTTAAGAAAAACCAAAATGGATATCTAGGCATTTTAAATATTTATACTGAAGCAATCGTTTAATAAGTCTAATAAATAAGTACATACATAAGTATAAATAAGTCTATAATTGGATATTTGTTACGTAAAGATAAGTTTTTTATTTTGGTAAAAAATGGTAATTGCAAAAGGAGCACATAATTATAAAGCTAATATATAGCTTTGTAATTGAAAACGTTTAAGGAGGTTTACTACCTATATTTTTAAGAAAGTATAACCTTGTAACTCAGTTTCTGAGGGTGTGGAAAAACATAATAACATTTTAACATCTTACACCTGTATTAATAGGATTCAGGATTTGTAAAGTTAATAGAAATTAAAACTTAAAACTAGAAAAAAAATGTATATATTTTAAATTTTTATAACCAGCCTTAAGAGTGCATTTACGCTACACCTTAGGGGTCGGGCGAAAGGACGCGGAGACGGTGGGCGGAGACTAACAAACTCCAACTACCACAATTTTCGTATAGCCGCATTAAAAATATTATATTTTATTAGTGATGAGCGAGACCGGTCTTGGTCTTGCGGTCTTGGTCTTAGTCTTGCAGCAAGACCAAGACCAAGACCAAGACCAAGACTTCTTTTTCGCTTGCAAGACCAAGACCAAGACCAAGACCGAGGAGTGCAAGACTACGCAAGACCAAGACCGACCTGCAAGACTCTTGCACTTTTGCGACTTTTTTTTTAATATTATATTATAATATTAAATTTTTATATTTAATATACAGTGGTATTTCATACAGACATGACATAAAAAATGTGTCGCGAACTGCCAAAAAAGGCGATTATTTAATAAGTTACAGGTTTCTTTAATAAAATAATATATAATAATAATATCGTATTTTTTATATATATATATATATATATATATATATATATATATATATATATATATATATATATATATATATATATATATATATATATATATATATATATATATATATATATATATTTTATAAATAAAAAATGTTTCAAAAATAATAAGATTGTGACTCAATGCTCTAACAAAGATCAATATCTCCAAAATCATAACGACAGAAAAGCTTAAAATTACTTTTATATTCCTTTTTTTTAAATTAACTATCTAGTGATGCCACTTACAGGGTGGATCAAAAAATTCCAAAATACCGTAATACTTTAATTTTGTTTTACACTGAAAGCTCAACAATGCCAAAAGAATAATGATGACGTAATTTTTGTCAAAACCGAGAATGATATTTAAAAACCATATACGTCGACATTGTTCCTATATACAGTTCAACAATTTTCAGCATAATATACAGGGTGGCGATTTTTTATAAGTGGATTTTTCGCCATATTTTTTTAAATTTTAGGTTAAAGGCAAAAAATAAGGGAGTTTTCTTAAGTGGCTGTGGATTCTTCTAAAAATTCTGAAATAGAAAATAATTTCAGTTTTTTACCACCATGAACGGTTTCGGAAATATCGAGCTTTGTCGCACTATTGAGCCACATGCAGAATGTCTATAAAATATTTGTACAAACTTTGTACGGCAAATGTTTGACCAATTTAAAAATAAAAAGCTTATATGAACTGAAAAGTTTCTTAAATAACTTTTTTTAATCAGAAACCAATGTTTACCTATCAGAATCTTTTTCACGGAAATTTCACATCTAGTCTTTTTTTTTCTGCTCATACAGTACACAGTGGGTGGTGCAGGACCAAGACCAAGAGCAAGACCTTGTTTTGGCTTGCAAGACCAAGACTAGCCCGGTCTTGGTCTTGGTCTTGGTCTTGCTTTGCTCATCACTATATTTTATTTAGGTTCTTCCAAATTTTTTCCGATTGCAAGCCTACAGAAGATAACGTTTTTCGGTAACTATTTTTCACTTAAATGACATATATTTTACACCATTTTAAAAGTAAGGAAATAATCCATGCCTCTGCAGTAACGGATTTTTGAAATATGAGTAGAGTTAAGAAAAAAAAATCTAAACATAACCGATTTTAGGGTGACTTTCATTCAAGGAAATATTAAAAACTAGATCCAAATTTAAAAAACTATTACAACTATTAAAAGCCTTGTGTTTCTATCATTTTACATTTAAACTCACTATGAAATGTTTTCAAGACCAAAATGAACTTAACTCACTGGATATTCGAGAATAGAAGACATTTACAATTTTTAGTGGCCCAGGGTCAGTCCTTTTAGTATCAGAAGAGGCGATAAAAATAACTATAAACAGATAGTTCCAAACACAACATCAAGATCGTTGGCATGTGTCATCTGGTCCTAGTGGCTCTTTAGTTTTTTGGGGCGCTTAATCTAAATTTCACGTCGAAAACAACCCACTGAACACCTGATGGACCGTCATTTTAAAGTTGTAAATTTCTATTTTAAAATTTGTTTATTTATCAAAATCAAATTTAAGATTAAAAATTATCCCTATAGTTTCCATATTTTTTCAAATTTCTTCTTCTGGGTGTTCGGGAGGTCGTTTCTGCCGTGAAATTCGGATTTAGCGCCCCAAAAAACCCCCATAACGATTTTCGGTTCATCTTTTTTGATTGTGTGAGGAAAATCCTCGGAGATGAGGTCTGCGTCCAGTTCCGGTCCACCAGGTGTTCAGGGGGTCGCTTTCGACGTGAAATTCGGATTTAACGCCTCAAAAGAACCCCCATAACGATTTTCGGTTCGTCTTTTTCGATTGTGGGAGGAAAACCCTCTGGGATGAGGTCCCCGTCCAGGTTCCTGCGCACCAGGTGTTCGGGGAGTGTTTGCTGATGCCATATTTGAATTTAGCGACCCAAAAAACAAACGGGCGTCGAGTTTCTCTCCGTCCCACGCGTGAACTTTGGGAGAGTTCCAAGGAGATAACGTTCATCGGCGTTTCTGATCACCAGGTCGGCTGGGGGTCAATCATAATCGTGATCGAAAACCCCCGAAAATCCGATTTGGGCCAGTTCTGACTCATATTTACAAAGTTAATAAATCTTCTAAAAGCCGTCTTTGCATGCATTTTTCGAATGCATTTTTGGCTGCAGCAATGCAATTTGCGGTTTGTATAAGTTACAAAGTAGGTACATTTTTACAAAAAATTTTTGGAAGCGAATGCAAAAAACCGCATTCCGATCCGTCGTGCAAAAAATTCCAAGGTGGAGTGCTTCATTGCTTTGACTACTAGATGACCCTTCTAGCTGAAGATATCCCTTTGGGATATACTTAGATAAAACCAGTAGTGAGACTCCAAGGTAATACGCAGGTAAAAATATAAACTAATTAAAGTTAAGATAATTAGAATACCGATAGGTCACTGTCATTAAAGTAAACACTTGAGGAGGGGAAATGACCTCACACGTATTAAGCAACTGCGAAGCACTGGTATACTATGGAATGGAATAGGTAAAAGCATTTGTCGAGTGGTGCTATTTTCTGTTGTTTTTAACTTGTTGTAACAATTAAAAGAATTCATTTAACCTTAAGATCTGATTTACTTAACATAAAGGCAGGCAATGGCAAACATATAAAATTAAATTTAAAAAAAAAGAATTTACCAGCATTGGAACAAGCTTTGTAAAAATAACATCCTTCGTTCAGTGTGAGAGGTAAAATTCTTTAAATTTGGCCAAAAAGGCTTACATTTTAAACTTTAGCAATAACTAGCTATCCAATTTCTTTTAAAAAGTAATTCAATTACAATTACCAATTACTCTTCTGGGTAGTAGTAATTACGATTACCAATTACTAGCATGTTTGTCAAAAGTAATTTAATAATTGATTAAATCTATAAGTAATTGAATATTTAAGCAATTACACTATTAAAATAACCACATATTATATTAAACACCATATACTAAACAAATGAAATATTTATACTAATATGGATTCAAAGCGGCCCGCCGTGTTTCAAGATGCTCTTTCTGGCCTGCCGAAATTCCGGCAGTTTTTCTATAAAGCAAGGTAATTAAATTTTTCGTAGTAATTTAATTATTTATTAGAGTAATTTAATTAATTCCTAAGTAATTTAATTAATTTATAAGTAATCGATTTACTTTCTAAGTAATTGTATTACTCGGGATTCGTAAAAATCAATTACCAATTACGATTACATTATCCAGTTAATTGGTAATCCAAATCCCAAATCCTTTTCCGGAAAGTAATTGAATTAAAGTAATTGAATTGGCAGCTCTGGTTGTAATATTATTGTCTTGTGTTCTTTATTATTGCTGATTTTTGGTTAAACTTCATAGCGGAAATAAGCATCAATTCACTTAACACAAATTGCAGATTTTCCCATTAAAAAAAAACGCGATTACAGTCATTTTAATTGATAATAAAAGAACACCAACTGCAATAATTTGCTAACATCACCTGAAATAAGACGAGCATTTTTTACGAATGCATATCTTATCAGGTGGTCAAAAATAATTATTCTGACATTTTATAAAACGAAAGCAGCTTTAATAAGTGAAAAATGATATGCACAAAAGAAAGTGAATTATTGTCGCCAAAGGGAACTTAAAAGATACATTTCAAAATGCAGTATCTGACCTTTATGATCAGCCACTCCTTATAATGAACTTTTTATATTTTTTGAAAAATTATAGTAACTATAAATTTACATCGGTAAAAGCCTAAAGGTTTAAAAGTTTTAAATGTTAAGTTTGAAGTTTTAAAATATTTGAAAACCTAAGTCTCACCTATTTCTCATTTGTTTATAATATTTATATAATATAATTCGCCCTGTTATATTTATGTTAGTTTGTAGTAATTTATTTTATACTTTGAAATATTTTACAAATACATGCAAACTAGAAACAAATATATGACCTTAGGATGACGCTTTTAAGAAAAAACTTATTGGTTTTTTAAAAATAACGCATTAAAATATGTTTTAATGGGAGGTGTGGTATGGCAATAAATATTTATGCTATAAACTTGTTGATGTCTTCTCTATTGTTAAGACGGATTTTAAAAAATCCTTGTTGGGTACCCGCTAAAAATTCCTAGATATTTTTATGCCTTCCAAGATGGGATCGCTTCTTTCCAGATTTCGGTATAAAGAACTGTGTAAACAGAAACTACTGGTTCCTTTGAAGTAGTAGATCACCTAAAACAAAATAAAGAAACATTCAAAAAAATCGAAAAATCAAAAACTTATTTACGTGAAAATTATTCTAAAAATCATTTATTGTTTCAATTTTTACATAAAAATTTATGAAATTTAAAGAGTTTTTAATCAAAATTTACCAAATAATGTCCTAAATGACATTACAATGTTTAAAAGTAATGGTATAATGTCTACGCGTTTTTATACTATTGTCTCTGTCATTTAAGAATGTGGCAAAATAAGAAGGCATTAGGGGGTCAGAAAAGAATATTTTCTTTGAACATTTTCGAAAATAAAAAAAATATGCGAATGTATTAGTCCAGTAAAGGAAGGGACAGATTTCCCTTGTGGGGCAATTCTTAGGTCATCAGGAATGCTTTCGAGCAAAAAAAACTACAAAAATGATCTTTATAATTTTTTCGAAAAATTAGTATAATTTTTTCGAAAAATTAATAGTTTTCGAGATAACGGGACCCGAAAGTTCCCTCATTCAGTTGCCGCTCTACCACTAGAATGCCGCTATCTACATGGATTCACTTATAAGCAGGCGGACGAATTGTTCCATTACTCGGGCAATAATGTACATTTTTTATTCATTCAAAGTTCATCCGAGTGCAAAAACCCATACCTATCATTGCATATGAGTTTGGGTCCATTCTGATTTTTCTAGAATATTAAAGAAAGCTGTAAATTTTTTTTTCTCAATATTTTGAGGGTAAATGGTTTGTTATTAATATTTCTATTTTATAATGAGACCTTAGCAAGTGTTCAATGATCTTAAAAAATTTCTATACCATCTTTGATAAAAAATTGTTTTGACCATCTGCATTTTTAGCCGTTTCCGGAGTTCTAGAAAACCTGTAGAATAAACCCGAATCAAAAACTCATCATCTATTGAAATGCTTTTAATGCACATCATTTAAAAGCTTAGAGTGTCTAATTTTTAAATGTACTTTTTTCTTTTTAATAAAGTCCAATTATTTTTCAAAAATCAGGGAAATTCATCACACCAATGACTCGGGAACTCACAACTAACCACATCTATCCAGTGTGGAATGATATGGATTTTTCGACGGCCGTTTTTGCGAAAAATATTTGTGTTCCGAAAAAAATGGTGAGGACCATTTTTATAGATTTCGAGGTGATCCTCATGTTTTGTCTAAAAAAAATTCTCTAATTCGCATATTTTGACAGATATTCGCGGAAAACCCATTTTTGGGACTTTAGGGGGGCATTTTCATCGGGTTCCCACGTCGAAATCGTGATACACTTTTTCTCGCTCGAAAGCATTTACAACTTTGGGTACTTTCGGGTCTTCAGTTATTGGACTACATAACGTTTTCGAAAATAAAAAAAGTGCAAATGTTAAGCTTATGACTGCCAGAGTTACCCATTTGAATATGTTAAATCCTGTCCAAAACCTCCGGAATTTGGGTAATTTAAAAGTTCAATTTTATTACTACTAAATTATAAGAATTTCAGTCATATAGGTCACACAAACAGACATTACGGTACACGCTATGAAATGTTTATACATTGTATCACAAATTTAATACTGTTGTTTCAAGCCTCAAACATAATAAACACCACATTCCGTTTTATAATAACACTTAACACCTTACTTTAAGATTTTCTGCTAAATGCATATAATTTCAAATAATGTAAATTCTTGCTTACTATTACTTGACCTTTTAATCTGCCGAAAGGGTAATGAAATTTATCATTTTGACGCATTCAATTTTTTTTTCAATTTTCCTGTAATCTGTGTAATGTAATGATGGAATTTTACTGGCTAAAAATGCTGCCAAAACTAATACATAAGTCATTAAAAAGGGCTAATTATCATTACCCCTATTAAATTAAAAAAAAAAATTTAAATAAGAACAATGCATAGTAGGATTCGGTCATTGTCCTTTATAAATTATTTATTTAATTAGTACAGGGTGGGCATTTTATTAGGGTCCTATATATTTTCTCAGAAACTGCAGACTTTTAAGAAAAAAAGTTTGGACAACATTTTCTTGGAATAATTTATGCTTTTAATTAATTCCACTTTCATATATACAGGGTGTTCATTATGTTGGCGACCGGTGTTTCCTTCCTTATTTTAAATGGTACACCCTATGTATTATTATATATTTAGATAGCGCCTCCAAAGACAAGTTCAACGATATATAACAGTATGGGTCTGTGTCGCGACGTTTCGGATTTATTGAAGTTTTTCCTTAATTTTTGACCTATTTTTAAATTAATACAAATACGGTAAATATTCTTTTTTTAATTTTTTTCTCGTAAAGGACATTACAAAAGCCTATTTTATCAATATTAGCTGGCAAATTTTCTTTTAATTTTAAAAATGTTACAGTGTTGCCATGTTTTGTCTATCGTAAAATTTCTTGAGTTTTTTAAATGCAACCCCCTGTATATAATACCAAATCTATATAAAAATTAAAAGACCTTTTTAACGATGTATAACAACATGGGTCGGCGAGTCACCGTTTCGAACTTATGGATGATTGTCTTCAGGAAAAATCATATTTTTCTTTTTCCAACCACACTACATTCTGTATACCTAATATTATAAATTAATACAATAAATTTAGTTTAAAATGAGTTAACCAAATATCCGATATTAATTTATAATTTAAAGTATACAGGGTGTAGTGTGGTTGGAAAAAGAAAAATATGATTTGTCCTGAAGACAATCATTCATAAGTTCGAAACGGTGACTCGCAGACCCATGTTCTTATACATTGTTAAAAAGGTCTTTTAATTCTTTATATAGATATGGTATTATAAACAGGGGGTTGCATTTAAAACTCAGAAATTTTACGATCAAACTATTAAATTTTTAAAATAAAAAATGCCAGCTTATTAATAAATCTTTTACCGAGAAAAAAATTAATAAAATGCCCACCCTGTACACATTATTCATGGTAGAGTTCAAATAGAGTTGTATTTAAAATAGGGATTTACTTTAAAAAGGATTGGTCTTTCCATCTAATATTGATTTAAGGTTTTGTAAAAAGAAAATATGCATTATCTTGCGCTTATTTTTCAAATCAGGCATAGAGACTGGCTAAAGAAACTTAATACCAGAGTGAAGCGTAATATTGTCAGCAAAACTAAAGATGGATTTAGGGCCTCACAAAGCTGCTTTTTTAAAGCAACATCTAACAGATCCCTACTCTTATACAAATTTCTTAGGGACATGTATGCCCTTTGAACTACCTTAGATACCTGTGCCTTAAATCTTAAATTTGTGTCAAAAACAACACCCAAGTTTTTGTGTTCTTTTACATTTAATATTTTTTCATTATCTATTAGAATCTCACTGTTCATTCGCGACCATGATGCCAAGGGTCCAATATAAATTACAGCCGATTTTTTTGGATTTAATTTTAAACCACTCACCGTTGAATAATGATGTACTGCATTTAAACTTCGACATAGTGATTCCATTGCTACATTAACATTATTCTTAGTAAAGTGATTATAAATTTGTGTATCATCGCAATATTGAGCTAGGCTACAGTTTTGAATTTTATTTTTTAGGTCATTTATATAAAGTATAAAAAATAAGGGGCCCAAAATGGATCCCTGTGGGACGCCCCTGTTTAATTCGGCCGGCTCAGAGTACGCGTTGTCAACCCTTGTTATCTGGGACCGATTCGAAAGATAATTGCTACAAAAACGTACCGCATTTGGTAAAAACCCGTAATGAAATAACTTTGCTAAAAGTAGGTTATGATGAAGAGTGTCGAAAGCCTTGCTGAAGTCTAATAGTACCAAAGCTGTAGTTTCGCCCCTATCATAAGCACTAATAATGTCGTTCAATACCCCCAGAAGAGCTGAAGCAGTACTAAGACCTTGGCGAAATCCCGACTGCGTATCTGAAAGCAAATTATTTTCTACAATATACTCAATCATCTGCTTATATATGAGCTTTTCAAAGGCTTAGAAAACACAGATATTAGACTTATTGGCCGCAGATCAGAAAAATCATTCGGGTTAGATACCTTGGGCAACGGCAGCACTATTGCTTTTTTCCACAGCGACGGAAATTCGCCTTTTTCGATGCAGGTATTAAAGATATGAGTTAACACCGGTACAAGAGCAGGGCAGCACATCTTAACCATTTCCAATGATATACTGTCAATGCCACTGGCATTTGATTTTATTTGCGAAATAGCTTCAGATACACCATCACTATTAACCAATTTTAAATCGAACTCTTGATCTGTTACTCTGCTACCCAGGTATCCTCGAACGGTCTCTGGTGAAACTGGCGTAGACACCCGGCGTACAGACTCTAGAAAAAACTGATTAATCGCTTCCGGATTTTTTAACCCATCCGGAAGTTCCGATGCAGAATTGCCCTTTGCTTTACTATATACATTAAGATTAGCCAGGCCATTCCATAGGGCTTTCTTGTTCTTTTCTTTATTCAAAAAATTCAGATACCCTCTCTTTTCATTTCTAACTGCGGTTGTAAACATGTTACGAACATTTTTATAAGCTTCCCAGTCAGCCGGAAGTTTGTTTTTTTTATATTTAGAAAGCAAGGAATTTCTGTATTTTTTCATTTCCTTAAGAGTGTCCGTAAACCAAGGTGCTTTCGGCTTTGTTACCCTAACTGTGATAAAAGGTGCATGCCTATCAAATAGTTGCTTCAGATTATGCGTAAGACGTTCTACCTTATCATCTAGTTCCGTAAAACTAAATACCTCTCCCCAATTTATCGCATTAAGATCACGATTAAAAGCTAACCTATCCAAATTCTTAAAGTTTCTATAAGTAACAAACTTTGGGAGAATTTTAGGAATATTTATTCCAAGGGTGCAATAAATAAGTTGATGGTCTGAGTGTTCATGCATGTCTCTATGTTCAACATTACCAATTAATAAATTTTCATTTGACAGAATTATGACATCGATCAGACTAGCTTTCTGCCTGGAAAATCTGGTAGGGTTTATTACTGTTTGTTTAAAATTAAAAGAGTCTAAGAGAAAATCAAATTGATCAGTAACAGCTTTATGTTCTAAAAGATTTATATTGATATCACCCATTATTATTGTTTCATCCACCATTGTAACAATGTTCGAGATCGAGTTGTCTAAATGCTCCAATGCTCTAAAGACATTAAACTGAGGCGGCCGATAGAAAACTCCGAAACCTATTTTAATTTTATTTACTTCTAAAATAAACCATTGTTCTTCAAAAAATTCAACCGGTTCTACCAATTCCACTTTATGTACCCTTAAACTTGACCTTACATAAACCCCGACTCCCCCACCTCTAGTCTTTCTGTCCAGTCGCAAAAATTTATAACCCACTATTTCGATCTCGTTATCTGAAATATTTTCTGAAAGCCAACTTTCTGTTACTCCTAGTATGTCTAGGTTTAGAGTAGAAAGAATCGATTTTATCTCAACAATACTTGGTACTAAAGAACGTATATTAATGTGACCTACCTTAAATTTTTAAGACTAAATTGGTTTTGAGCCATTCAAAAAAAAAAGAAAATAAATATAAAAAAACGAACATACACACCATAACAATCAGGATGTAAACAATTTTAAAAAAATGTTTAGGTAAAAGATAGAAAAAGTACACTGATCAATAATATAAATTATCCAAAAAGTTCATCCAATATAGCCTCGTTTCTAATATGGATTGCCTTATCATTTTCATTCTTTCTTACCAAAGTTTTACCATCACGATGCCATATATACCGATACCCTATGCCTCTAAGCTGCTTTGCTTTCTTAAATAACTTGTAGTTTTCTTTGGTCATCTCCTCATTGACAAAAATTGGGGTGTTGTTATTGCCAAGACCCACGGCACCTGAAGTAAGTTTTCCTTTTCTTCCCCTGGATTTTAGTACACTATTTTTGGCCTCCTTGTTCTTTAGGGTGATAATAGTCTTTATTCCAGTTTTGGTATTAATATTTTCAAACACTTCGATTTCTGATTTAGAAACCTCCAGAAAAGTGAAAAGAGTACCCAATTTTTTTCCGGTGTTTTTCTTATCCTCTTCATCATTGATTAGGCCGGTAATGCAAAGATTTCTATCTAGCTTCTTAGTCTCCTCAACATTACGCACAGTCTTAAGTCTTTCAATTTCTTCCCTCAAATCTTTGTTGTCCTTAGTAAGATTATGTACCACATCTGTTAAGGCCTTGGTCCGTAGTTTTTCTTCCTCATACTTTTCACTTAAAAAATCCACTGATCTCCTAACCTCCCGCATTTCACTTTGTAGATCCTTTAACATCTCCTTTAGCTCTGGGTCTCCAGATGAGTACCCTGATGGTTTGGACGTAAGTAGCGATCTTCGCTGCTGCGTTTTACGTAAAATATCGATCTCTATATCATTCTCGCATAGTGGACATCTCCATGATGTTTTGTTTTCTATCATTAATTTTGCATCTGCTTCATCAACTTTTCCACATTTAAGATGGTAGAGTCCTCTACAGTCTCCACATACTAATTTTAAATTGGATTTAGCTATATTTTGATCGCATTTCTTACAAACTTTGGAGTTTGCCATATTTAAATTGGCTCCCAAACGCGTTGGCAAAGTTCTTTAGTCTATGGACTCCCCTATCTGCGTTATCGAAAACTATGCGAGGCGAATACCACAAATTTGCGATAACGTCCCTTTTTTATGCAGCTTCAAATATAAACAAACAGGATTAGTCTTTAGAAATTTAGCTATTTTTGTTGTTATCGGTCTACAAAATATGGTATTACGTACGTAATGTTCTTCGCCAATTAGCTGGCCCACCAAACACAATTTTTCTTAAGGTAACAGTATCGAAATTTTAAGAATTGCACGGAGCAACATAAATCTATTGTGTATTGCTAAAGGTCACCACACACTTCCAAAAACTATGTTAAAAGAAAAACAATTTCAAAAAACTGAAAAAATAGTCGGGAAACGACCCAAAAAGTTTTGTCAAAATTTAATGTCCAACGCATTCAAAGTGAAACAGCACTTTTAGGCATCTCTTTGCAAAACCTGCAGTCTATCCACCCCAACCTTTTTAATTCCGTAAATTTTAACATATACAAGACAGCCTCAAAAAACACATTTTTAATAGTTATCCCATTATGCAAAAAAATAATTTGATAAACTTGTACACAGACTATAAATAAAAAACTTTTAGTCAATATGTTTATCTGCTTATACATCTAAGAACGACACCTTATCCCTATTTTTTATTTTTTTTATCAAAACAACTTACTTTTTAAATTTCACACATAACTACGTTCGACTGGCTTAACTGAACCGAAAGGGGTTGCCGTACTTTTTAGAAATCACGTAACTGTATGCTGTGCCATCTAACAGTCGTTGACCAAACTATTAGCAAACTGAGAGATTTCTATATACCTACTCCAGGTAAATTCGGAATATTTTAAAGAGATGGCACTACCGATACTAATAACCTGCGCATTCACCATTGATTTATATGTTGCTTTTTTTTAAACTTCATATTATGAGCTCATTCAGAAAAACATAAAATTTATTTATACAGAGTGCCAGCAAAAATTCCTACTATACTGTAGACCACAAGTTAGGCACTATATAAAAATGGGCAATGCTTAATTTATATAAAAAAAATATTCAAGCAAGTTATTATACTTTTATTATTAACAAAATAAAAAAACTGTACTATTTCTATAGTATGATTTTAAATTAAATTCTTTTTAAGAACTTGATACTTAAAAACAAAACACTTTTGATATTGTAAAAAACTACCAGAAGCAAGAATCTTAAATTAGACTTACTATTTCGAAACGAAAAGTATTAAAAAAAAAATCATCTAGTAATATCTATATTTGGAATAGAAACAATTTAGTACTTTAAAAAATACCCAACAAATCTTCGCATCAAACTTATAATGGTTTTTATTTATTTATTGCTTGTGCTTTCGGACTGGTTTCTTCGAAGAGCTTGATTGTTCTACCTACATTTACATTTTTCTGACCTCTTTATGATGTAGTATTTAATTAACTTAATTTAACTATTATTCTATCATTTAGTTTTGTATTACGTTTCTTATAACAAATGAAATAAAGCAAAATACACCACTAGTTGGTAGGTAGAGAGGGGTAATTAGTAACTGTAACTATATATTAGGTTATGTTATAAACATAAATATAAAAATATCTTACTTACCATATAGACATACGTTCTTTTGGATAATTAAGCCTTTCCAAATTTGATAAAAAGTAGGGCAATGTATGCTCTTTATTCCTAACCAAAATAGATACTAAAATAGTTGGTTTCTTCAACTGGGAGTTCAATGAACCGACGAAAACCAACAATAACGAAATTAAAACACCCTTAGCTTTCATTCTGCAGTATATTTAATTTAAATTTTGCTTTCAAATCGTTGTTTAAATAATATTTAATTATGTTTTTAAACAGAAACATTTCACAGCTGATAGTGCCGCGCCATGTTTTTTGTGTAGGTTATAAATAAATTAAATGCCGCCTACACAAACAAGTGAGAATCGGGATTATCGAATAAATAGGTCAAGCAAGTAAATAGGCATAGTTGTTTTTATTTATTTATTTATTTATCAAAAATGTAATGCACTTATAAATTGTTAAATTCGTAACAATCGTATATACACAGTTCTTTTTAAATTTTAAAAAGATTATATAAAATGTTATATAAATTATATAATTAAAAATAATAACAAGAATGGTACAATGGGTAACAAACACTGGGGTATTTAATGCTTAAATCAACTTAAGTTTTATTTTACAACTTTTTCACAGTTCTGGGTTAACATGTATAAAAATCACAATATAAACATAAACAAGTAAACAATATAGTCCGAGAGCTGGTGAACTATTTTGAGTAGGTTATTGAGGCACTTTGGAAATTTGTGTAATTGTCCTTAAAGGACTTCTTAACATAAAAGTCAAGGTCAGTTGAAGGGTAGCGGCCCCCTACCAACCCTTAATTTTTTTTAATTCAAGGGTTGGTAGGGAGCCGCAACCCTTCTGCCAGACCTCGACTTTTATGTTTAGGGGTCCTTTAAAGACAAAAGTATACATTAAGAGTTTAAAAATGGTTATTTATTAACGTAAGTTGAAAATAATAATTAATTTATTTAAAAATCCGTAAATAAAAATGCATTTTTTAAACGTTTGTCACGGGACACAAAACGCTCCTGATTGGTCGAGTGTATGATGACGTCACCTGCTTGTAAACCTCGTTTGCCTACTTGCGCCTACTTGTGATATATTAGCTTTCGAAACTGTTTTAATAAAATTTTCTATATTATCCATTGTTTTTGTGTGATTTATTTACAATATTTTACAAATTCTGCCAAGTACTTTTACCATAGACAACGATTTTGTAAAAGCAGACAGCAGAAACCTGCCCTAAGTCGACGCAATGATGGTCGGATTATTTTTCAAAAATAATTCCGACTTTTATGCTTCGGAGCTAAAAAATATTAAAACAGCAAAGTAAGTATAATAACACTTTAGTGGTAACTTAAATTATATCATAAGAAAGTGAACGAATGATGAACTTTCACAGCAAGCAAGAACTTTTATAGGTTATTAATGTTAAGTTAAAACAAACAAGTTAGTCGGGATCTTTTAGTGTAATGCTTATTGAAATCATAAGTATCTGTACCTACAATTTGTAACTAATATTATGGAAAACAGCGAAAATATTCGAAGTGAGTTGTAAGAGACATTCTGTTAAAAACATTAGAGGTATTATAACCTCAAATCAATAACGAAAATATTTACATTCTGAATTTAATTAATTATTACAAAATATAAATATTATGTTTACTTACATCGAAATGGTCTTCACAGAAGAAAATATTTGTACTATTCGCTATATCATTAGGTCCCTCCGAGAAACCACTTTCGGCGCACTTCAACATTCTTTGGAACACTTACAAATAGTTTTTTCGGAGTTTTTAACGACGTATTTGTACATTTTAAAACAGCACACCATTTGTAACTCATTTTGTTACATAAATCACTGATAAACTGTAAATCCAATCGCACTTTCGTTTTTTGTTTGCAACAAATGTATGTGGATGATATGTGCCACAGATCAGAATACAGGCAAGTGACGTCACCGACCTCATTGCAGCACCATATTGTCAAAGTAGCGTTTTGGCACGCTATGTTAATATTGAATTTTTAATTTGATATTTTTCAGCAAATATGTACCAGAATTTAAAAAACAACTTTTACTGCGTTTCTTAAACTCTACTACATAATATAAAATGGATTTTAAAAACCTGTCAAATAGCCTATTATACAAAGCTCTTCTACTAACAAGTTATTATTTTAATTTGTTTAACCGCCCTTTACATTGGAAAGATTGTGTTTGCAGATACAAGTGTTATCTGATTATCAGTTAAGAAAAAGATTCTAATAATTATAGAACATCTCTAGGACGTGAAACTTTGCATAAATCAGAGTTGCAAAAATTAAGAACTTTATTAATAAAAACCAAAGTGTAAAACTTAAAAACTATTTTAATGAACTTCTGGCCCATCGTATAGACAGATAATAAAAAATTTTAACAAAAAATCAAAGAGTATTGTTTTTTGAAAATATTGAATACTGTAAAATAGGCAAAAATGCTGTGGAGGTATATACAATCTAATAAAACTTAAATTCAGAGATCCTCTATATAAAAAAGGTTAATAAACGACTTGAGAAGAAATATCAGATCCTAAAAAAAAAGATAAATAAAACTTAGTTGATTTTAGCATCAGTTCTATTAACTTTCAGCATTCCTATTACTATCTTCGGTAACTAAAATATTTTCGGCAGTAGGAACAATATTTTCTGGCTCGATTTTCTTTTCTTTCGGCCTTTTTTGCGCATAACTAAGTGATTTTTTGTCGAAGTCCAACGCCATAACACCTAGGTCTCCACTATATCTATTTTTGGCAACCTAAATATAAAAATAATAACTGTTACTTACAGAGAGTTTAATTTAAATGTAAATCTGGTGGATTCCAAATATATTATTTGAGTTATCTATTATCTTACTTGTAAATATTTTTTCCCCCTAACGGAAGTCAGTCTTTTGTCTTGAATAATAAGCACATTATCTGCCTCTTGAGACGCCTTAGCGCCCCCAAAAATTGAACTTGTCGTAAGATCTTCGTCATCTCTCTCTTTCCTACAAGAAATGGAAGCAAAATTCCTTATTTGTCCTTGTTAGTAATGATCACATCCACTGTAAGTGGATAGGTCCGACTTACAACCCACGCATAATAACTCTACTATTTTTTTTAAATATTTTATAGTGAATCAAAGAGCCTTACACTATCTACACATATCATTAAATTTAATGGACTAATATTGGTAAATAACAAGTTTGCTTAAGTCGAGTATTTGCATAGAAACGGACTGGTAAAAACTGCTGGAATGTCTTCAAAATTCCTATTTTTATTTTATCTAAGGGCGCAGTGTAATATACACACGCAGAGCGTATAGTACACGAAAGGTTTCAACGTATTTTCTCCTTATCATAACTTCGTTATCGTTTCACATAAAGGTATGATATTTGATATGTAAACTCACATAAGTGTTCTAATTACCCACGAAAAAAGGCTAAATCGTGAATAATTTTTTTAGCAATATAGCTTAAAAATTTATTTAAACCTTCTGTACATTATCAAGTATGGTTTTAACAACATTCTCAATTTTTTTGTGAAAAAATATTAATAAACAAGCCGGTGACGGAGCTTTTTCCAGGGTGTCTTTGAAAATAGACGATTTGCGGTGATCACTGTATCTCAGCTAAAAATTATCGTAAATCAAAATCCATTAGAATCTAGTCAAAGTATCAATAAAACCTCCCCTCAGCGTTTTCTATTTTTTTTTTATTTTAAAATTTTTGGTAGTCAGTCAAAGTAAAAACTGCAAATTTTTACAAAAACTTTCGCCATTTAAGGGGTAAAAAAACCCAGCAACTTCGATGTCTTCAGCCGTTATTTTTTTAAGTCTTTGCCTTATTCTGGCTTCTTTGCTCAGTTGCTGAGCTTGTTTCTCGGCTCTGTCGATGCGACAGACATCGATAAGGAAAGACTTTTTTAAAAGAGAGGTGACTAATTAGTCAATAACTTTGGTAGTTTTTCTCTGATCGACTTCAAATTTTGGGAGTATATTCTTGAGATATTTAACTTAAAGAAAAGACACAAAATTGATTTTTTAGCCTTTACTCCCCCTTAACCAGCATTGTCTGGTCTTACAGGTGTGGGTTTCCTACAACTGATTTATTTTTTTGCCTATTTAGTAATGACTACCATTCCCTATTTTTGTATTTTTAGTGATTTAAACTTATCATCAATTCTAGTCTAGTCCATTAAATTCCATGATTAATATATCATCATCATACCTTGGATGTATAACCAGAGTCACGTGACAATTCTTCCGAGTAGCAAATGTCCTAAAGGCTGCAATAATGGCATCTTGTTTCCAAAACCTATCCATGTGCTTTTGTTCATCTGACATACCCATCATAAACTGTACATTGTCAATTATTAAGTGCGCTATATCATGGATATAAGCTGCGTGTTCAACTGCCTGCAGAAAATATTCTGTGACATTTTAACTAACAACTTTCTGAAATCGCGAATAATTTTTTTAAAAAGATTTTCCTTTTTTATTAATAAAAATAATTAAATATGGACTGTTGTAAGAACAAAGTTTGAAATGAACATTAGTAAATTGTAATATAATAGTAGAAAAATTAGCTCCACCTGCAATTTTGTAATATAAATATAGTTTTTACCTCCATTACAACTTTTATACTTTGCTGCCCATGAAATGTCATAAAGTAAATAGGTAACCTTTCAAATTCGTCAGCAAATTGGTCAAATAAATGCAAATTTTCATCCAAAGGTACGCCGGCCATCTGTTGAAGCATTGTTTTAGCTAATCTTGCATTTCTTATCTCGAAACTGCCCCATAATGTATTCACCTGAAAATACCAAAAGTCTTTTAGCCCATTTTTACTACCATTTTATCCAGAAACTTCAGAATATTTGACATAGGGTAGTTGACTCGCGACAGTCGTAGACAAAAGTATCGCCTTATAGTAAGTAAAGCCCGGCCCGTGCATAAGTCAAATCGAGACTGGGATGAACATCTTTTATCTTCGTCTCTTCCATGCCATCCGCGCCGAACTCGCCCATCTCTCTCTAACAAAAATTGATTGTTGAACGGGTCGGGATTCCCTTGAATAGTACCAGTAAGGATCATTATATTTTTTTCTATTTCAGTTTAATTTGTAATGCAGTATTTTAAATGGACCACGAATTTAGCGCTGTTTCAAATAACATCGAATACGCTTTATCAAAAGTTACTAGTAGTAAATTAAACACTGTTTAAAAAACATTTAACATATTTTAAATTTAAAAAAAGCAAACAAATAACGCCAAAATAAGAAACACGATAAAAAATATCGAATTTATATCGCAAATTCTTAGCATATACCAGGTTATGTAATCGTTAAAGCGGAGCGGTATTTTTAATATATTTTAATTATTTATTTTCATTAATTATGGCTACTTTTCTTACCCCTTGTAAGGCCAAATCCAAAGAATATTCACTAATAAAAGTTGTTTTTCCACATCCCGTAGGTCCAGTTAAAATAGTCAGTTCACCTCTTCTGTGTCCCTTTAGAATCTTGTTTAGAGTTGGATATCTTTTCCATTTCACTCCTTGAACCTACACCAAACATAATAAGAGCAGTGTAAAAAAATCAACTTCTAGATTTCATTATTAGTATTAGCCCATTATGTTTGTATATTAACTCACCAGTACTTAGATTCTAATTATTATTACTTTTATCTTTCTTTTTTTTATATTACTCATTTTCATTATCCCAGAAAAAATCATAAACGTACAATATATGTATCTGTTAGACTCATATGCCGAATTCGCCCATTTGCCGAAATAAATACTCAGTTCGCGAAATGATCAAAGCCGAATGATCGATTGCCGAACATAGTTCCCATTTCGGTAGGTGTTTACACTGATTTACACATTTCGCGAACTGTGCTATCCGGAGTTGTTCAAATGCCAAATAAGATATAATTCGGCGGATTTATAGTTGCATATGCCAAACCCCGTTCTGGTCGTCCAAAAACAGATTTTGTGCGTGTTTCAAAATAAAAAGCCGCTTTGCTTACCAGAACTAACCATGACCGACTAGAATTAAGGGCTTTTGAATTTGTCTTAATTATTTGTAGAAGTTATAAACAAAAATTTAACAACGTATTGGAAAAAACCCGGGGAATATATAATTACACTTTTAAAAAAATTTATAACTTCTATCATATCAAAAATTATAAAAAAATTGTCAATAACTACCTAGTCGGTCATGGTTAGTTCTGGTAAGCAAAGCGGCTTTTTATTTTGAAACACGCGTTCTGGTCTACCGTAAACGGCCGAAAAGCAATATTTCGGACATTGCTGTCGACCAGAACGGGGTTTGGCCACTTTTTCCGTCCATTAGCCGTTTTCGGGCTTTGCGCCCAACACATATAAGCTATCATCAGGTAACTTTTTAGTTGATAGGCAATTATTGAAAGTATATATTTTTTTCATGTTAGAGCTTCCAGCTAATGATAATCCGCCGAAATATATCTTATTCCAGCAACTCCAGATAGCTTAGTTCGCGAAATGTATAAATCAGTTTAAACAGATACCGAAATAGGAACTATGTTCGGCAATCGATAATTTGGCTCTGATCATTTCGCAAACTGAGTATTTATTTCGGCGATTGGGCGAATTCGGCCCATGAGTCTAACATATCCATTTTTATGTTTATACTATAAATTTATCAATAAATTAAATAAATATAGAGAACCTGCGTAAAAACTAGTGGCGCCTCTCTCGTTAGTTTTGTAAGTTCATATGTGTGACGAGCTGTTTATAATCATGCGTTTCAATACTGACTCACGAATCAAGTAATTTTTTATTAATTATTCCTTTGTAATCTTTACAAATTTAATACTTAGATATGTATATTACAATAACTTATTTAAACAATAAATTATGGGTGTTTTCAATTACCGCACAAAATCGCATTATGCCGCACAATGCTCACATTGAGTGTTTCAACTACCGCTTTGTCTCGCATAATCGGTCTTGGCTGTTGCTCGCTAATGCGGCATTATGCGGCATTATTACGCACTGTGCTCTGTAGTTGAAAACACCCAATAATAAGAAAGTTATAATTAAGTGATTGAAAGGAAAAACGTTAAAAACAAGCCAAGATCTGGTAACACCGGTTGTTGTGTTGTGTTGTGTTAGAATACAGTAAAACTGAGTCAAATATAAAATTTTATTCGTTTCCATCAAAACCTCTTTTAATAGAACATAGATAAAAGTGGATAAAAATCGTATTAAGTAAGTGTATATCCATTGACAATAAATATACAGTGTGTACATAATGTATGGAACATGGTCCATTATTTGCTTAAACAAAAAAATTATAATAATTTTTTCGAACACGTAAATAATAATTTTAAATTGCGCAGTTTTTGACATAAAATATAAATATACAGGGTGACTTATGTAGTAGATATGGCATTATCGATGAATTTTAAAATAGAAACCGCCATATTTTATGTTAGGGCCGATTTATAATCTCAAAGAGCCGATTTTAAAAACATAAAATACTTATGATTTTAGGTGGCAATTTTGTAATTATAGAGTGTTAAAGTATTGTGTACATAATGATTTCTATCCTTTACGAAATTCATTTCAAAAAGCAGAGTGAATGTATATTTGCTCTTATTACAATCTCAATCATCATCTTATTATCTGTTACAACAATCATGATCCTAAATTAAAACATGCTATACAGGGTGTTTAAAAACTGCACGGTCAAATTTCGGAAGGTGATTCCTCATTAAAAAATATATAAAAATGCATTATCGAAAATAAATGTGAAAAAAATGTACGCCCCTGACTTATTTGCAATTTTTATGTTTTCTTTTTTAGATTAAGCAACTAAAAATACAACTTTATTGTCTCCTAATATTTTTCCTTTCTTGCTTCGTTTTCGAGAAAAAAAATAAAACCAATTCACTGCAAGTCTCTGGGTGCCATTAAAAAAAAACTTAAAATAAAAAAAAATGTAATTGGCAACTAGAGTTAACTATTAATGGGGTCCACACACACACAAATTTAGTTAGGCCTAAATAAGACACTTACTACTAGAAACAACACTGGCAAATTTCAAGAAAATCGGCTACAGAATGTTTAAGTTAATTACAAAAAACTTTTTTTTTAAAGGTTGACCACCTTGTATCTTAAAAACTATGCATTTTAGGAATCATATTTATAGAAACTTTTTTTTATATTTTTCAATGAGGAATCACCTCCTGAAATTGTGCCATGCATTTCTTGAACACCCCGTGTATGGTACCTTATCTATGTTCTGCAAATCAGACAGCACGTCAGCTCGCAAACTTCCAAAAGTTGTTATACTTTTATGCCACATAGCCTGGGCTCCTGCAACTATGCCTTTAAAATCCTGAATTTGTTTTAGATGAGGTAAAAGCTCATTCGGACGTATTAATGAGCAGCGTTTTTCACCTAGTTTTCTTGCAAAATGTCTTGCTGAATCCCACGATTTATTATCACTGCCTAACCACAAAATTATTTTTTTAAATCGCTCGAGACTCGGTAGAGCATACTGAGATAAGGTATTGACACCGTCCGGTAAACACACTATATTTGCATTTAGTTTTGAGTTTAGTAACACTAGAAAATCAGAAATATTTGGTACTAAGATGGCTGTGTCTTTACTTTTTGGTACTCGAGCTGTCAAAAGACCCCCACACTGTAAGTTTGGTAAAACAGTTAATTGTTGGCTGTACGAATGTAAAGTCCTGTAACCCACTATTTCATTTTCTACGTTTTCTAAGGGAAAATATAAAAGAGTGTTTTTATCGTTCGTTCTTATATCCAAGCTTTCTATAGAAGTGCTTGTTATGGCCTAAAACAATAAAATAAAATTAAAAGCTTACAAAAAGATAATTCTAATTTTGTATACTATTTAATTTTAAACCAAATACTTACTGGTAGCTTAAACTTATTCAAAATCCCCAAAAGTTCCTCTTCATTTAATAACTTCAACTCAGTTGTACTACCTTTAATTTGTTTAAGAGATTCATTGATTTTTCTTAGATCGCTAAAATCATTTTCAATTTTTTCTTTCATTTTGGATCGTTTAGTCTTCGAAAGGCTTAAGCGAGCCTCTAACTGATCCCACTGACCAGTCTGTTTACAGAAACTACACATAAACATTCCTGTAAAATGCAATTATAAATCACACATATGGAACACTGAAAAGAAGTGTTATGTTACCTGTAGTTTTATTAATATATAATTTATTTGTGGATATTTTTGCATCCGTTTTAATACTTTTACAAATAGTACACTTTGTTATAAAACATGTGTATCCTTCTTCAAAACTCAAACCATTTATAGTTAAAGTTTTTTTAATTAAAGCCGTTGATACTTCTGGTATATCTTCAAAAGCTACATCATTGTACCTCTTTATGGCGGTTTTTAAAAATATTCGATTTCGTAGCAGTGTCGCATTCATTATTTTAATAAATTGCATAGTAACCAATTACATATATAAAATAATGGCATTATTAATGTAAAAATAGGTAAAATTGTGTAATATTAAAAAAAATTATAAAGCTATTTTAAAAAACTGGAAAGTTGGGGTTATGTTTGCATAACCTTATTGTTTCCATAATAAAGGTGAAGTTAGCCGGGACAACTGGTATGTTGCTAAATACCGAATGGAAGTTGCTGTGTAAGAAATTGACTTAATAATATGTAAGAAGATAAGATTCTTTTGATCACAACCTACTTTTGAAAGTCACAACAAAATGTCAACCCTAAAATCTATTTGGAAATGTATGTTTTCTCCAAATTTGATCAAAATATATGGAAATGGGCCTGTCGAGGTTTGTTAAACCTTCCCATAATTGTTAAAAATAGTAACGTATTGCATATTTATTTTTAGCGATTTTACGAGCCACAACCTCTAGAAAAATGGGGTGACCAAGTTATCCATTCAGTAAGTTCCTTAAAACTTTTATTAATAAAATATTCCTATATAGTTTTTATTATTTTTTTTTAAATTAATCAAGTGTTGAACTGCAACTAAACGATAGTAGAAAAATACTAAAGACCCAAACCAGATAGATATCAGGAATTTTTTGTTATTTAGTAGCAGTACACTCCAGAACTGTATTGTAAAGTTAATTTTTATTGCAGCTCTATATTATATGGAAACTGGGAGTATATACAACTCCTTTTTGGGGCTCAATACTGTATCATAGAGGTTACTTTGAGCCCCACAATTTAGCATTTCTTTCAAAATTTGTTACGGGTGTCGGTGTCATTTTAATTGTCTCCTTTTGCATAAGAGGATTTAGCAGAGCACAAAATCCCATTTACCAGAAATTCCTAGGAGTTCTCCAGAGGGCAGAAAATGATATTGTCGCTGTAAAACCGGAATTGGCTAAGTATGATTTTGAATTTTGGGCATGGCCTGTTGAATATGATTTAAGTGACAACAAAAGGTAAGTATATTTGCTTTAATAGTGTTATTTAAAAAAAAAAACCTTAGTTTGACTGATTGGCAGTTTAGTATGTACCGGAGTGAAATTAGCAGCCATTTTACGCAGCCAAAAAGTGAAGTTAGCAGCTTTTTTTAAGCAGCCAATATGTGAAGTTAGCAGCTAAATTTGACAGCCTATTATAATGATTTCCGCCTGTTTGTTTCTTAGTACCCCTAAAACATTGTTTCACAACAAAAATTGGTACTAAGGTACTTTATTGCATACTTAATCACCATGCAACATTACAGTCCTTTTTTATATTTGAAATTTTTTTTTAAATATTACAAAGTACCCTTAAAAAAGTTGTTCCACAACAAAAATTGGTATGAAGGTACCTCATTGCATACAAAATTTCCATGCAAAAAGAATTTTACTTGCGATCAGTCTGACTTTAGAAAATCACGCCCTAAAGTTACAGTCATTTTTTATATAGGGAAAATTTTCAAAAAACTATAAAGTACCCTTAAAAAAAATTGTTCCACAACTAAAATTGTTACAAAGGTACTTCATTGCATACTTAATCATTATGCAAAAGGAATTTCACTTGCGACCAGTCTGACTATAGAAAATCACTCCCTAAAGTTACAGTCATTTTTTATATGGGGAAAATTTTTAAAAATTTTAAAGTACCCTTAAAAAAGTTGTTTCACAAAAAAATTGGTATGAAGGTACTTCATTGCATACCGAATCACCATGCAAAAGAAATTTCTCTTGCGACCCGTCTGACTATAGAAAATCACCCCCTTAAGTAACAGTCATTTTTTATATCGGGAAAATTTTTAAAAAAGTATAAAGTACCCTTAAAAAAGTTGCTCTACAACAAAAATGTATATAAAGGTACCTCGTTGCATACAAAATTCACATGCCAAAGGAATTTCACTTGCAACCCGTCTGACTATAGAAAATCACCCCCTAAAGTTACAGTCATTTTTTATATAGAATTTTTTTAAATTATAAAGTACCCTTAAAAAAGTTGTTTCACAACAAAAACTTATATGAAGTTACCTTATTGCATACCTAATCCCCATGCAAACGGAATTTCACTTGCGACCCTTTTCAACACTTAAGTACGTGCAAGGGCCGAAAAAAATTCAAATGAATTTAAATATTTAAATCTAATTCTGTTTCACCATCAGAGTCATCATTGAGATTAATTACAATAGGATTTTTGTTGTTTTGGATAGAAATGTAAGAGTCCTCAATTTTTAGAATGTGCTGTAGTGAATTTTTCCAGCTCTCAACTGGTATGTTAGTAATTACATTTTTTATCAAATTTATAACACTGGGACTTAAAGTAGGTGTAACATTTTCTGCTCTGATCTTTGATTTTACTTGGTTCCACAAATGCTCCATGGGGTTAAACATACAGTGATACAGAGGAAGCCGTAAGACAGTATGCCCAGCCTGTTCAGCCAAATTATCACATACATATTGTTTTTTAATTGCATATGAATTTAGGACTTCCAAAAGATGCGTTTTTTTGTAACTGAATTCCAAATAAATATCATTTTCTAACAAATATTCCTGGATTTCAGTTTTTGAACTTGATGAAGCTGGTGCTTTGTGTAACAGACGTCTGTGGTAGCTTGCATTATCCATGACAATAACACTGTTGTTTGGAATATTTTTTAAAAGATAATTTTGAAACCATTTTTAAAAAATTCTGCATTTTAAAACCATGAAACCCCAAATAGAATCCCAAATTTTTTGCAGACAACCCCAAGCAGTTTGGGAAATCCGTCTTTTTAAACCCAAACGTGTATTAGGGGAACGTTTTTTTATTTGAAGGTGCTTTCGTCTAAATTTGACGGGAAAACAACCCATCCGGATACTGTGTCTTTAAACGAACCATTTTTTTATCAAGGTAAATTATGGATTTTTTTTCCAATTTTTTAATTTCTTGAAGGAAATTTAAAAAACCCCCAATGCGTAATCTGTCGATTCCATTCCCCACTTTTCTTTTGTCAAAATGCATTATTTAAATCTTTTTACCAACAACTCTATGGAGGGTTAGGCTAATATTTAAAAAGGGTTTTTAATCTTCGCCCTAGCTTCTTTTCAGTTTATCAAAGTGGAATAATTTTCCCTTTCATAAAGACAATATATTTTCCTTCTTATTAGTCGTCCTTTTTGTCTATACGGTGAGATTGAAAATCACTACTTTTTTTTCTTTTGTTAAATTCTTCACTAATAATAATATCCCTTATTGATGATATTGGAGTTTTTGTAAGTAAACAGGTTTTTTTTTTAAAAAACTTCTTGTTTAATTAGACCTCGACTGTTTTAAAGTTTCATACATTTTCAAAGGTTTATTGGGGTGGGTCCCCAAAAAATAACTTTAATACTTTGGACAACCCATCCCCTGACGATTTTATAGAAATTTTTGTCGAGTGTGCTGCGGCGCTCATGTACATTATGTGTTGTTTTTTTAAAGTTATTGTTTATAACTTTTAGCTTTGGTTTTCTAGTACAGAGCATATGCTTACAAATTAAAATTAAATGTCTTGTCGTACGTGGGTGATCTGCGGAGAAGTGATAAGGTGTCGGGTACCACAGGGATCGTCCTAGGACCTTTACTTTTCTTAATATACATTAATGACTTGCCTTATGCTGATCCAGATGCTAGATTCACTCTTTTCGAACGATACCACCCCTGTCTTTACCTGGTGATCTGGATGAAGGGCACTTGTTGGCGCTGCGAGTCAAGTCCGGGCTAAAAGATTGGTTCGCTGCTAATCGGCTCTACTTGAACGACACAAAGACTGGGCAAGTGTTGTTTTCAAAGGGGGCCGCTTCCACAAGAAGAGCAGGAAAGACTGTGAGATTCTTGGGAGTGCATCTTGACACCAGGTTAAATGGTTCTCATATAAAAGCCTAACGGCTTAGTTCAAATATTTTTTGTGTTGGCTTTTCCCATTTTTTACGGCTGATGTTCTGAAACAGGTTTTTTTCGCACTGTGCCATAGCCACATCTCATATGCGGTTCTTGCATGGGGTCATGCAAGTGGTGCGGCTCAGGTCTTTGGGTTCCCCGCGTCGGGCGGGTTTGATTGGTCTCAGGTCCCTTTTGAGCTGTTTTTAAGATTGCATTCATTCAGCAAAAAATATTGACTTTTCCATCAGTTTACATATTGGAAAATTTGCTACACATTAAAAAACCCCCAACCGGGGAAAAAACACATCAGGATTTTAAATCGTGGGAAAAACGGAGCTAAGGGCATTTGGTCCTGAGTCAATCCCCTTAAAAAAAGGGGTCAGAGGGCCCCGGTTTTTCCTTGCTATTCGATTTTTCAACAAGCTTCCCTGTGAAAAAAAAAGGACTGTTTTTTTCCCAAAAAAAGAGTTAAGAAATTGCTGATCCAAAATGCATTCTATTCTTTTGAAAATTTTTTTTAATTTTTTGATTTTAGATTATATGTATTATCTTTTTTTAAAATTTTTGTAAGATTAGTTTTTTTGTGTGTGTAATAACTCTAAGTCTTGATAGTAGTTTAACTGTAACTTTGTGTGTTAGCAAATTCTTTTGAATTTTGTTTTTATATTTTTTTACTTGTGTAAATACAATTTTTTTTGTTGACATTAATAATTGATTAAAAAAAAAAAAATAAAAATAAAAAAAATTTAAAGCTCTTTCCCCAAGATGTCAATGAAGTCAAAAAGTAATTTTTTTAAAAATTGGTGCTTACAATCTTTTGATTTTCAGGGATAATAAAAATTTAAACATTTTCAAAAAACGCAAATGTAAAATTTTAAATCTTCTCTTTTTTTTTGGCCCTTTTTAAATCTCTTAAACTTTTTTATTTTCAAAATTAGTTTTTTTTTTTTAAATTTTTTTTTCTCTTTAAAATTTTTTTTAAAAGGGAAAAAATTTAACTGAAAACCTGTTTATTTTTAGTTCACTTAAAAAAAGGGGCAGTTTTACAGGCCAATATATCATAATACATTGGAATTTTAACCTCACTCCCCTTTAGAGAAAATTTCCCCATCTTGCTGTTCATAGTTTTCTGGTTGGGTTTTCCGGGAGCATCGGGCTTTAAAAAATTTTTTAAAAGGGATGTATTTATATGAGTTGTATTTATATGTATTTCTGATAAATATAGTTTTGAGCTACATGTTTTACTGTCAAATTACAATAGGTTTTTTACCCCCCAAAAAAATTTTTTTTCCAGCCCCCCTTTTGCAATCTACATATTTTTTTTTGAATATCTAAAAAAATAACTATCCCGAATACAACATTGCGAAAAAAAACCAGTGATACAGGAATTTAAACCTATATACCGCTTTTTCCTCCCCCATAAAAAACGATGGCTTTTGATAATTTTTTTTTGTTTAAAAAAATTCCACTGCCCTTTTTAAGGGGGGTTTTCCCCTGGTTAAGCAGTTTCAAAAAATCGATTTTTTTTTATTGCTCTCTTCAATACCTTATATTAAAGAATATGTGGGAAAAAACCTTTTTCCCCGGGAAATTTTTTTCTTATAGTCGAAATACACAAAAAATCGGACCGGTGTCCCGTGTCTTAAACGTTTTTTGGGGCATTAAACACTTTTCCCCCCAAAACTCGTTTTTTTTGCTGGGTGCATAGATTGTTGGGGGTTACTGGACCAAATTTGTCCCTTTGCCATGTTGTAGATAATTGGACTGGCTATGGTTGCAACCTCAAAAGTTAAAATCGCTTTAAAGTTTGTATTTTAGGTACGTTAAATAGAAAGGTTTTTTTTTTAACTTTTTCTTCAAATGGCTACACTCATATATTTTAATAATTTTTTGGTCTCGTCTGCTTCAGACCTCCCAGTTACCTGAACCAAATGCGCCCGCCTACCGGAGCACTCTGCGAGCATGACCTTCTTCGGTGCCATTTTATTCAATGACGGTTTAACATTTTCGAGCGATTTTTTTTTAAATCTAGCTTAGAGATGAAAAAATAAAAGGGTGTAAGCGTCGTTTTGCTTATAATTTGATTTTAACTTAAAAAAAATGTTGAAATTGAGGTAAAAATCGGAGCCCCAATCCAGAAAACCCCCTTAAATAAACATGTGCATGCATAGATCTGGAAGTACAAGTGTAAGATAAATATATATTCTTTGGACCTAATAGTCCAGTAACTGAAGACCTGAAAGTACCCAAAGCTGTAAATAAATTCTTAGGTCTGTATCTGCCAAAATATGCGAATTAGAAAATTTTTGTTTAGACAAAAAATGAAGATCACCTCGAAATCTACAAAAATGGTCCTTACCTTTTTTTCCAAACCCAATATAGGATAGAAAAGAAAAATCCATAACATTCCCACTGGATAGATGTTTTAGTATACAAAAAAAATGCAGATGGGCAAAACAATTTTTATAAAAAACCCAAGAAAGAAGGTGAAGGAAATTTTCTGGGATCATTGAACACTTCAAAAGGTCTCATTATAAAAAAGAAATGTTAATAACAAACCATTTTTTTCAAAAAATATCAAAAAATTAATAAATATGTTCTATATTTTTGTGGCGGATCCATTTTAGTTTTTTATTTGGTTACTCGCCTTTTTACTTTTGGAAAATGGGACCCTCTTGGTCCAGGTCCCGGGTATGCGGGCGACCCTGTCCACCCCCCTATGGACCCTATGAACTTGCAGATCGCCTCCAACAAAAAGAAAAAAACCCCCCCAAAAATCACAAATATTAATCTACGTTTCGGTGGAAGTCGGCCCCGTTATCAAAATTGAAACTAAAAAAAAAAAATTAAACTAAATTTTAAGAAATTTTAGGTCTGAAAAAAATTAGGAAATTCTGATAGCTTTTGAACTTTTAATGACGTTTTGTCATAAGTGACAATAGGTTATTGGACTGGTGTATGTATAGTATTTAAAAAAGACCAGAAAGGTGGGTGGTATGGTGTGTTAATTGATTTTAAAGTTTACCTGAATTTACTTCAGCATCAAGCATAGGTAACCATGTATTATTTAAACTAACAATATAAAAAATACAATCTGTCTTTTTTAATAAAATAAATGCACTTTCTTTTATTTCCCCTTTTGAACAAGTTTCTTTCTATTGCTAAACATTCCAGTTTATTATGTGGTTATTATCAAATCGTGTTGACAGATTTTTGATTTGTGGTTCTTGTTTCTAATATATGTTCTATGTTCTTTTATGCCTTTGGCTTGGTCGGAAGTTTCCCCTATATAAAATTTATTACATTCCAAGGGATTTTTATAAATGACATTTTTGTGTTTTCGTTTATATTGTATGGTTTTGTTTTTGTTACTTGGGATCTAATGGTGTTTTGTGTTTTAAAGATAGTGTGAATATTAAATTTGTTACCTATTCGTTGAATTTTATTTGATAAAAGAATATATGGAAAAAATAGATTTGTAACAGGTCTATTTTGATTTTGTCTTAAATTTGGTTTTTTCAAATTTTGAAAGCATTTAAAAATCAAGAGAATAATTTTTTGAACTAAAATATCTTTTAAAAATTCTTTTTCATTTTCTTTGTTTTGATCATTTTTTTGGGGGGTTTTCTTCTTTTGTTGCAGGCGATCTAAGTTTATAGGGGTTCAAAGGGGTGGACAGGTCGGGCCCTACCCCGGACGGACCAAAGGGGTCCCATTTTTCCAAAAAAGTAAAAAGGCGAGTAACCAAAATAAAACAAACTAAAACAGGAACCACAAAACTATAGGGAAAAATATTTACAATTCGGATGGGCCTTATACATGTTCTATTTTAGAATTTAGAAAATAAATACAAAAAGTTGGACATTCTGAAAATAGTTTAACGTTTTTACATAAATGTAAAAATAACAATATCATACCAAAAAGGTTTAAGACTAAAAGCTCCATACACGAATCAAAGAGTAAATACTATTTTAGAAAGAGCAAACAAAACTATGTTACGTGGAAAGATTACAATTTCCTGATATAATAAAAGTAATCTATTAGAAAAGATTAATAATTTAAAATCAAATTCATGTTTTTTATTTTAATCACATTTGTAATTGTGTTTATAATAGTTATTTAATAAATTTTCAAATTCAAAAAAAATACATAAAAATAAATTTAATAATTTAATGCAAAAAAATTTAAAATTAAAAAATATCTAACATAAGAAATAATGAAATGATTTTTAAAAAGCTGTAGTTAATTTATCTAAAAAAATTAAAGATGCTGAATCTCTTGTTCTTTCTAAAGGCTTAAATTTTGCCATTACACCCAAAACAGTTCCCCAACTTGACATTTTTTTATGCATTGAAGAAACACTCAAAAAAATTCCCCAAAGAACACCCCAAAAATGAATTTAAATTAGAACTAAAATTTTTTTTTTAAAAAAATTTAAAAAAATTTAACAAACATTAACCAAAAAAAATTACAATCATTAAAAAAAACAATCCATAAAAATTCTTCCTGCAGATAAAGGTAATCAAAAATAATAATAGACTGTGATTGTATGATAATAAAATAATGTCTCTTTTAAATGATGGTAATTATACAAAAATAAACAATGATCCAACTGAAACCATTGAAAGACAAATTTATAACATTTTAAAAAAACAAAAAAAAGCTTTACAAAATAGAGAAAGATTTACACTTACCCCCCCATAACAGAAAAAATCCACACTTTTATGGAGTACCAAAAATACAAAAACCCTTTTATATACCATTACGTCCTATAGTTAGTTGCTAAACTCACCTAACCCTTTAAACAAAATTTTTACTTACTATTTTAAAATCCTTTAGTAAACAATACTGACTCATACTTTAAAAAATTTCCCCCAAATTTTTTTGAAAAATTAAGAAAACATTGACATAGACCCAAATAACACCTTGGTAAGTTTTGATGTTGAAAAATTTTTAAAAAGTTCCTGTAGATAAAACATTAAATATTGTTAGAAATAAATTAAAAAAATGATGTCCCCCTTGGCGGGGAACCAAAAAAACAAATTCTATTCTTGAATTATTAACTTTTTGCGTAAAAACAACATTTTCCCCCAATATAACACTGACAAACTTCTGGCATGGCCATGGGTTCACCTTTATCACCATTATTAAGAAATTTTTTTTCGCACTGTCTAAACAGCCGCCGTCGGTTTTTTTTGTTTTAAAAAAAATAAAACCGTCGTTCGGGGTTTTTTATTTTTTCCCAAAAAAAAAGCCGTCAACCCTTTTAAACAATTTCAATATTTTCGACGGTTTTTATACAGCATATTGCTTTCCGCCGAGCGACGGCTTTTTGATTTGAAAAAAAAGAAAACCGCCAAAATTAAACCTTTTTTTTAAAATTTTAACCTCATATTCATATAGTAAACTATCTAGTTAAAGTTGTTATTAGTGTATATTATACACAAATATTTTAATTTTGGAAAAAAAAATGTGATAAAAAAAAAAATGAAGCTAGGTGATACATTTGAAAGTTATGAAGACTTTCTGGAAGCTCTTGATGGTTAAAAAAGGGAATACGTATCTTTTGGAAGAAAATGCTAGAACTTTTTCAGCACCCCAAAAAAAAAATGAACGTTTTTTAGACCCCAAAATTAAAATATTACCCCGTTAAAATATACATGTATCAAGGGCGGAAGAAAGTTCAAACCCCGGAAAAGGAAAAAAAAATCAGCAGGTATTACCCCATGTTTTAGTTTTATCATGCAGCTTAATATTTTTTGTTTAACAATTTTAGCACCTAAGATCGGGGTGTGATGCCCATATTACATTAAGAGCATCGATGTGTGGTACCAAACTTCAAATAATAAGCAAAAAAACTGAACATAATCATATAAAAAAAGGAAAATTTTTTTTTTTTTTGATGTATTCTATTTACAAAGTGAATATGGGCTAATCAGCTAATGCCTTACAAGACGAAAAAAAATAGCTACCCATTATTTCACCATCTTCTCATTATGGTGTTGTTTTCTTTAGCAATTAATATAAAAACAATTTAATTTCAGGCATTGTTTGAACATTTACCACAACAGCAAAATTCCCCACTGATATTCAGTCAGAAATTATTCACTTGGCAAACTTAAGTAAAAAAAGGAAATAAAATGTTATTACAGGAAAAATGCAATAAGATAGTACTTTTAAAAGACATTCACAATATAGCAACTAAGGAAAAACCCCCCCATGACAAAAAAACCCCCAAAAAAACTGTATTGAAAAGTTACAAACCAAATATGGTAAGTTATAAATTAATTTAACCCCCGGGATGGAAATCGTACATTGTACGGTCAACGTTTTTTTCGCAGAAAATGGATGGGGATTTTTATGGTGGTTGGAACGAACAATATAACAGTTTTCTTGATTTCAATTTATTAAGTGAAAAAGTATTCTAAGCGAGAAAATTTTTTTAAAGGGGGCTGACTGCCACATTTTAAGTGATGATGAAAAAATTTTAAAAAACTTTTTTTTTTCCAAAACCCAAACCCTAGGGCATTATATGTCTGCTTATCCAGAATTTCTGTGCATCGATGCTACTTACAAATTACTGGACATTAGAACCCCAGTCTTAATAATGATTAATGGGGGATGGTAATGGGCTTGAAATTATATTTTGTTGGACTGCTATTGGGGAAAAAAACCCCAGAAATTTAAATTGGTTTTTTTAAATTCAAAGAAAACAATGCAAAATGGGTTGATGTGAAGCCCCAAAATGGCTGATAAAGACTTGAATGAAAAAGGGTTCAAAAAAAAATTTTCCAGATGCGCATATTCTTATATGCTTTTTTTATGCAATGCGATCATTTAATGGGGGAAAAATCAACAACCAAATTAAATATAACACCTGCTCAACGTCAGACTGCTCTGGGGAAAATTTTCAAAAAAAAAGGTATACTCTCAAATGTTGAAACATAATGTTTTATACGAGGAGTTACTGAAGAAATGTCCCGCAGTCGTTGAATATTTTAATAAAAACGGCTGGGATTAAGGACAAGGGTCTTGGACAAAATTATCAGCATTAAAATTTTTTTTTAACACAACAAATAACAAAACTTGAATCTTTTAAAAGAATTAAGACATTGGTAGAACGATATAGAGTCTTAATAATTTTATTGATGACTTTTTCAAGGTTTTTGATCATGAACGATAAAGGGGGGCCCAAAGGAGCAAATTTAATTCGGGAATTCCCCGGGAAACTTTTTTTGAAAAAGGAAGCGTTTTTTAAAAATACCAGTTGCTTACCAATTATGCTTTCAAATTCGTAGAGAAACAATATGTAACCAGGAATAAAACTCCTACTTATAATTATGATACGACTTTTAAAAAACTTGTAATTGTGGTTTACAAACATCAATGTTATTCCTTGTCGCCATGTCTTTAAAAAGAAAAAAGAACACAAAATGAACATGTTTGATAAAAAAATTATGTAACAAAAGATGGACAAGAGAACATTATTTTTTTTAATAAAAAGGTATTTCTTTCAAACATAAGTAATTTACAACATGATGCGACGCCCCCCCCTTTTACATCGGGAAGCCATCTATAATAAAACCAACTGTGAAATTGAACCAACATCAAAAGTTTAGAAAAAACAGGGGGTTTATTTGAAGTCTTTGCAATTTTAATGTCAGAAAAAAATGATGCAAAATACCACGCAAAAATTTAGACAACTAATAAAACCCCAAAGAGGGCCTGGGAAAATGATAAAGACATTATAATAACGGTTTCAGCCCAATCTGAAGCTTTTTTTTTGAAAACTTTTCAGGGGCAAAAAAAAACAGTGAATATCAAAAAAAATATACAAGATGAAAATTCAAAAAAATACGAATGAGTTTCCCCGGAAAGGTGCAAAACCCTGTGAATAAAATATTAGAAACCACACATGAAGAAATCCCCAATTTTTTAAACTCTGATGACTTAAATATCTTTTTCCCATTCTGTACAACTACCTGTGAATCAAATTCTAGAAAAAACCCCAAAAGAAATCCCAAATTTTTTTTAACTCTGATGATCCAAATATCGCCCCCCGATTCAGAAATTGAAAAAATTTTTGAAACCATACCTACTAAAAAGCCATCCCCGAAATAAATTTAGGTGATATTAAGTTACCAGTAGTCATGAAAAAAAAGGTAGCCCAAAAAGGCACCCCCTACCGTCATAGGACTAGGAGCAAAACGAATAAAAAAAAAAAATGAGAAAAAATTATTGATTAGATACTAAAAAATACCTAAAAAAAAAGTTTTTTTTTAATTGATACAAAATTTTTATCGTTTTTTTTTCCCAAATTTTTATCACTAAAATAAATGTTTTTATATTTAGTATTAATTTTTAAAATTTTTTTCACATAACTCCCCAAAAAAAATTAGACACAAATGCTAAGTTAGTTTGTTAAAATAGCCCCCGGGGGAATTTTGCTAATTTACCTTAAATCTGATACGAAACGGGGGGGGTTTTTTGACTCAAATAAAACAAAACCCCCCTCCCCAAAGGGAATACCTTTCCGATCAAGAAAACCGTCGAAAATTATATTTTCGGCGGTATTCCTTAATAAAACATAAAAAACCGACAGACGGCGGTCATTTTTCTATTGATTATTAATACCGCCGGGGATTTTTTAGCCAGTGCGAATTTTTTTGGGAAAAATTTTAACCCCAAATTTTTTTCAAAATCATAATTATAAACCTTTAGTTTGGTGGAGATAAAAGATGACATTTTTTCTTTTTTAAAAATGACGAAAATTGTCTAAAAAAATTTTTTAAAATTTAAACCAAAACCCCCCCTATTCATTTCACTTTAAAAAAAAGAACAAAACTCACAACTTCCTTTTCTTGATATTCTAAAAAAAAAAGATTAATTAATTTAAAACCAAAATTTAAAAAAAACCTACACATACCAACAATCTTAAATTTTAACTCTAATCACCCAATAATGGTAAAAAGGAGTTGAAAAAAATTTTTTTGATAGAATTAAAAAAAATTTTTTTCTGATCAAAAAAAAAAATAAAAAAAATTTTAAAAGATATTTAGAAAAAAAATTATCCTCTTGATTTTATAAATAAATGTTTTTAAAAAAATTTTAACAACCAAATTTAAGACAAAATCAAAATAGCCCCTTTTCAAATCTTTTTTTACCATATTTTTCCTTTTTCAAATAAAATTCAACGAATAGGTAACAAATTTAATATTAAATATCTTTAAAACACAAAACACCATTAGATCCCAAGCAACAAAAACAAAACCATACAATATAAACGAAAACACAAAAAATGTCATTTATAAGATCCCTTGTGAATGTAATAAATTTTATATTGTGAAACTTCCAGACCATTAGCCAAACGCATAAAAGAACATAGAACATATATTAGAAACACAGAATTCCACAAATCAAAAATCTGTCAACACGAATTTGATAATAACCAATAATAAACTGGAATGCTTTAGCATTATAGCAAAGGAAACTTGTTCAAAAAACGTAAAATAAAAGAAAATGCATTTATTTTATTAAATAAAGACAGATGTGTAGCATCAATATCTGTTAGTTTAAATAATACATGGTTACCTATGCTTGATGCTAAAGTAAATTCAGGTAAACTTAAAATCAATTAACACACCATACCACCCACCTTTCTGGTCTTTAAATACTATACATACACCAGTCCAATAACCTATTGTCACTTATGACAAAACGTCATTAAAAAGTTCAAAAGCTATCAGAATTTCCTAAGTTTTCAGACCTAAAATTTCTTAAAATTTAGTTTAATTTTTTGTTTAGTTTCAATCTTGATAACGGTGGCCGACTTGCCACCGAAACGTAGTAATATTTGTGATTTTTTGGGTTTTTTGGGGTTTTTGTTCTTTTTTGTTGCAGGCGATCTGCAAGTTCATAGGGGTCCATAGGGCTGGACAGGGTAAGCCGCATACCCCGGACCCGGACCAGAGGGTCCCATTTTCCAAAAAGTAAAAAGGCGAAGTAACCCAAATAAAACAAACTAAAACAAAAATTAATGAGATACTCCCAAAATATTGTGAAAAAACTTTGGTAAAATTTTACTTTACGGACACACGCCGATTTTCTGAATTTTTGCATACGGGGTTTTTGGGGCGCTGATCCTGAATCTAAAATTAGTTTTTTTCGGCAACCTCTGGTTTTTGATTTGAGGCCTCAAGTGAACTAACCTTAAATTCTCCTTCTTGAAACTGATTACCAACAAATGGGAACATACACTAATTAGGCACTTATATATTAAACAAATACACGGGAAATTTACAATAATTTTTGTCTTTTTAAGTAAAAATATCTGAAATGAATCCGGGTTTTTCTGTACCTTGTAAGAAGATATGTGATGAAATAAACTGGTTGCCTGACTTATAATTAAGTTGTCAAGATATAAAAAACTGGATTTTTTGGGGTGTTTTTTACTAAAAAAAAAGCAATAAACTTTTGTAAATTTTTTTTGTATTTGTTTAATTTATAAGTGCCCAAATCGGGTGTTTTCATTTTGGTGGTTAATCAGTTTCAAGAAGGAGGAATTTTGGAAAAAATGTTCATTTTGAGGTTAGTCCACTTGGAGGCCCCATAACTAAAAAAACCAGAGGTTGCCGGAAAAAACTAATTTTAGATTCGTGATCAGCGCCCCCCCGGGAAATGCAAAAATTCGGAAAATCGGCGTGGTGTCCGTAAAAAAAATTTTACCAAAACGCCCTTTTTTAATTTAATAGAAAAATCAGAATGGACTCAAACTCATATGCAATGTAGGTACTGGTTTTCCCATTCCGATGAACTTTAAATGATTAAAAAATGTACATTATTGCCCGAGTAATGGAACAATTCGTCCGCCCGCTTATAAGTGAATCCATGAAGATAGCGGTAGAGCGGAAGCTAAAATGAGGGGACTTTTGGGTCCCGTTATCTCGAAAACTATCGGTTTTTCGAAAAAAAAAATTGTAGACTACAAGGCGTTCTTCATTTTTTGTCCAAACAAAAATTCTCCAATTCGCATATTTTGGCAGATATTAGCAGGAAACCCATTTTTCGGGCCTTGAGGAGCCATTTTCAGCCCTTTCCCACCTGTTAATGTTAATAAACTTTTTTTCGCTCGAAAGCATATCTGAAGACCTAAGAATTGCGCCACAAGGGAAAACTGTACAGATTTATTTACAGCTTTGTCCCTTCATTTACTGGACTATAGATATAACCTTAGCTGTTACTTTACAGTTAGTAGTTGCTGCTTTTGTCTGACTAGTATTTATCAAAACGTATTTTTAGAAAAAAGTTTACTTCAAGGAAGATCTCGTCTTATTGAATCTTATAGAGGGGAAAGGTTTAAAATAAGAACGTCAGATCGAAATGACATTGACGGCATGTTCGTTGATAAACGAAACGCATCCCCTAATGGTAATATACTGGTTATCTGTTGTGAGGGCAATGCCGGTTTTTATGAAATTGGCACTATGATAACTCCCATTGAAGCAGGATATTCCGTTTTGGGGTGGAACCATCCCGGGTTTGGCGGCAGTACAGTAAGTGTCAACCATGTAAAAATTTTTATATTACTATGACTCATCTCTTTTTTAAGGTAGTTAAGAATTAAATGAAATATAGGGTTAATAAAAGTGTCTTTTATCTAATTGAAAAAAAAAACCTTTTTTTAATTGTCTGTGAAACGAGATATTAACAATCAAATAGTGCATAATTAACATTGCCGATATCTGTCATGTGTGAAAGCCATGCATTCATTTCGAAATATCTCACGATATTTTTTAAAACTTATGAAATATAAATCAAAGTAAAAGACAATTAAAAAGCACACAGTGAATTTTTTGATCGTTTTGTATTTTGAAAGTTTACATAGGTCTCTTTGTTAATAAGAAATAGTGTACAATAGTTTAGTTAAGTAATCGCTTTTATGGAAGGCGTATATTAAGACTAGGTGGCTCCAAAAAGTGTAAAATAGTTTAAAATATTACTGAATAATGAACAGACCTCATGTGTTGTGTACAGTCTCCTACAAAAATAATATTTTGAAGCATTGAGAACCTCTAACTTCTGGTAAAACGTATTCGATCTTATTTGAAGACCACCGGGGAAAAAGACAGAATGTCACAAAATATCAGTTACGAAAAATATCGATTTTAGAGTTTAGAATTCCTAAAATTCTTTAAATTGAAAATGAAATGGTTGAAATATGACATTTTTTTAATTTTAAAAAATTAGAACCGATAATCTACATTGACATTTCTTGTTCTTACAATTTTGCCAATGGACATTTCTTGTTTTCCCCTGTCTCATATTTTAGACTAGACTTACTAACAGACTGTTCCGTGTTCTACAGGAGATGTCTTCATAATAAAATATAGATGTTTATCTACTAGATGGCGATGCTTACTCAATTTTTGATATTTTGTGACATTCCCTGTTTTTCTCCCTTGGTCTTCATTTGGAATATCGCTAAATTTGTAGTCAATTCAAAATACTGCATCACAAATTAAACTAAAATAGGAAAAAATATAATAATCCGTACTGGTACTAGTCAAGGGAATCCCGGCCCGTTCAACAATCAATTTTTGGTTAGAGAGAGATGGGCGAGTTCTGCGCGCATAGCATGGAAGAGACGAAGATAAAAGATGTTCATCCCAATCTCGATTTGACTTGTGGACGGGCCGGGCTTTACTTACTATAAAGCGATACTTTTCTCTATGACTGTCGCGAGTGAACTACCTTAGGACAATTAAGGACTATTTTATAAATTTATTTTAGGGTATGCCATATCCTGCTCAAGAAGAAAATGCAGTTGACACTGTGGTTCAGTATGCAATCAACAAGTTAGGGTTTAAAGTGCAAAATATAATGTTCTTCGGATGGAGTATTGGAGGTTATACATCTTCATGGGCTGCTATGAATTATCCAGAAATAAAGGGTGTTGTAAGTTAAAAAAAAATTATACAACGTTTTTCAATAAGTCTGCATCATTAGGGAAATTTCTTTATTAAACTAAATAAAATTTGAGTTTAGTACTAGTTTGTGTTTCACGTTCAGTAAAAAATATGCCGACTCGGACGCAAATTGAGACCTGTTAGCTGTCAAAATTGTTTTTTTCAAAAACATGTAAAAATGGCATTATTTGGGAGAATCTCTAGAAAACCTATAAAAAAAGTTGTTTCTTATCAGAGCTGTTGGTAATTCAATTAAAGTAATTGAAAATCATATTCAAATACATCTCAGTAATTGGATTACTTTAATTCAATTACTTTCCGGAAAAGGTAATTGTATTTGGATTATCAGTTAATAGGATAATGTAATCGTGATTGGTAATTAATTTTTACGATTCCCAAGTAATGCAATTACTTAGAAAGTAATTCGATTACTTATAAAGTAATTGAATTGCTTAGAAATTAATTCAATTACCTAATAAATAATTAAATTACTACAAAAAAATCAATTACCTCTCTTTATGGAAAAACTGCCGGAATTTAGGCCAGCCAGAAAGAGCATCCTAGAACACGGCGGGCCGCTTTGAATCCGGCGAACGCCGCCTCCACGCCGATTTAGTATTTTCAATTGATACATACCACCACCGGTTTTATGTTTGTTTTCTCTTATTATTCAAACAAAGATAGTTGTTTTTTTATTATTACAGGCACTGGTTACTGGTGTGGTAGTTATTCAAATATTTCTAGAGTAATTTAGTTTCTAAATGTAATTGAGATAATAAAGAGAAATTGAATGTATAATGGGAATTTAGTGACATAACGGTAGTTCAATTACATTACGATAATTTAAATAGAGTAATGCTAAAATATCCAATTACTTTTAGTTTTAATTGATAATCGAATTACTTTTAACAAACATGCCAGTAATTGGTAATCGTAATTTTCTACTACTTAGAAGAGTAATTGGTAACTGTAATTAAATTACTTTTTAAAAGTAGTTGCGATAGCTCTGTTTCTAATGCAATTTTATGTGTATGTGTGTGTATATACATAGTTTGAGCCACCGCCAGTGAAGTTGATTTTTTTTGTAGATAAATAAAAATTAAAAATTTACTTCATCCGATTAATACTTACTTCCTAATAGTATTTTACTTATAAGAATCTTTACCGTCGAAAATTTTACCATAAGTGATGCAAAGTTAAAATACCTTTTCCACTTTTAAAAATAAACACTGTTACTAAATTGTTGCATCCCATCCATCCATCCAAAATCATCCTCAAAGGTCACTGAGATTTTTCTTATGGAAATTTCATTTTTTTTAATTTGCATAGTGGTAGTTCTTAACACGCTGATTGAAAGTCTCTACGGGCACAAAACCCAAAAATCGCCCCAACCCCCCCAAAATCACCCTCAAAGGTCAGTGGGATGATTTTGAGAGGTTGGAGGTTAACTTGTGGCCATACAGCTGGCTATGGAATGGAATTCTTGATATAATGGCTTCGCCCCGTCAAAAGGGAAGCGGCAGTTTTGGGTGAGAGTGGAGTCTGGAGTCAAGGGAGAAGGTAGTGTAGGGGGGGGGTTACATACCCGTAAATAATTCAGGTACAGGGGTTGTCAGGCTGTAGCTCTGTAACTATTTAAGTGGCTACAATTCGACAACATCAAAAAATTTCGCAGGGCAATTGACAAAACTATCAGTCAAAATCATCCCCAGTGACCTTTGAGGGTAATTTTAGGGAGTTTTGTGGACAGAGGGACTTTTGATCAGCGTGTTGAGAACTATCACTATGCAAAGTTTGAAAACATTAGCCGAAACCCATTTTCCATAAGAAAAATCCCCAGTGATCTTTGAGGGTAATTTTGGGGGATTGGGAGGGTTTCGGGCTTCGTGCTCGCAGAGACTTTTGATCAGCATGTTGAGAACTATAAGTATGCAAAGTTTGAAAAAATTGACCGAAACCCATTTTCTATAAGAAAATTGCGGGGTCCTTACTAGCAAATATGTCTAAATCTTTCCCATTAATCCATTCCATATCTTATTCCAAGATCCCAGTACATGCATCATAATTTGGAACAGGCGTATATTATAGGTATTCCATTAGTTAGATATTTAGCAATACTGCAAAGGTACCACCGCCAAAAACATGACTATTACATATACAGTGGGTCTACAAAAGTCCTAATTTAATACATAGGGGATGTTTTAATCATATTTTCACCTTATATTTTTTTTTATTAAACCATAGGTAATAGACGCAACTTTCGATGACATCTTGCCATTAGCTGTTAATCACATGCCAAGATGGTGGGAACCAATTGTTAAAATAGCTATTAGAGAATATATCAATCTCAATGTGTTTGAGCAACTATCACATTATCCTGGAGCAATGTTATTAATAAGGAGGACAGAAGATGAGGTCATATGTTTAAAGTATGTGACTTGGTAAAATGTTATATATTTATTTTTTATGCACTGCTGTGCCAAAACAGAAAATACTAATTCTAGTATTTGTTATTTTCTCGCAACATATAACAAATAAAATGGTTGTTTTTGCGCTTGGACCGCGTCAAAATGGAAGTGTTTTTACATTTTCTTTTAAAACGTTTTTAAATTTGCAAAGGAACGAATCTTTCTTATAAGTGTTATTTTTATGCATATAATACGAAAAATTATTTTGTTTTATTAATTATTAAATGTTTATTGAGTAAAAAAAAAATTTGCTTGCGCTGTTTTTGATTCTACTAAAGATTTTACTAATTCCGGTGGAATTTTTTATTTTGATGTTTGTATCATTATAAACCTGTTATTCTACTTACTAAGTGGTTAGATTAGCAAGTATAAACTTAGCACCCATAAGTAGGTAGTATACTAAATATGCTTAATTTAGCACCCCAAAGTAGTTAGTGTATTAAGTAGCTGAACTTAACATCAAAGTAAAAAAGTAGAAAAAATATTGATAGGAAGTTTAGTATACTAGGCATTATTGGCCACAACTGTATTGAATATATCTATCAAGTCAAGACTTAATACTTGATAAAAAAGAATTCTTTTGTTAGAAATTAGTCAATTTAGTTTAATATTTTTAAATGTATAAATTACCGATCTTGAAATGTTAAAAATATCAAGTCAAGCTCAACACGCCCAGTAATCTGCGCTTATTTTACTTCAGAGCAGTCACCGAATTCTCTAATATGTAAAATAATTTTTTTAATGCATTTCCTTGAAAATTAAAATTAATAATATTTTTTTTCAAAAAATAAACAATTAAAAAAAATCTATTGGTAGTTTTTTAAAAACGTTGAAAATATTTGTAGGTAATTTTCCTTTTTTTTTTTAATTATTGATTTTATTTTGGGAGTTTCATATGTATTGAATAATTTAATCGATTACATCTATTTAAATAATTTGAAATTAAAAATTTAATAAAAAAATAGTGATCCGGGGTGAGTCTTGAAGGGGCGTCCGATGCTTTTAATTTTCGCAAGGAAATTCCTGGATGTACTTGAAAGACTTCCGAATATGCCCGGAATTTTTGAACGGTGTGAAGTAGTTCAAATATAAAAAAATACTTTTTTCAAATTTTTCGACAACGAATCATCCAGTTTTGACATGTTTAAGGCGATCGATGCGTGTTTTTTTTTAGGTTAAAAGCTGATTAGTTTTTGGGATCGGTAGGTACAGCCGTTTAAAAGTTAGTTTAAAAAAACATATTTTTGAAAATTTTATTTTTGGGATTTCTCAAAATCTAGCCGTCCGAATCGTTTGAAATAGTATAGAAAATCTAAGCTTGGTAAAGCTCTTTTCGTTACAAATGCATAAAGTAAGGTAATTTAGTAGGCTTAAATTGAGTCACCAGTCTAAGGGACTAACACATTCACAGCGACATCGAATGCGCTCACCCCTACTCGCCTACGGCAGCCGTGACGTAACAGGAAAAGTGTGACGATTTTTTTTTGCTGTAAGATTTCTCCTATACGTTAATAAAGAAGTTTTACTTTAAAAATTGTATATCAAACCTATAATTTTATGTAAAACTTTGGTGATAGGCGTCATTTTCTTCAGTGCCCAGGGGCGGCGCTAATGTGAAATCCGGCCCTGGAGGCACCCGTGGTATGTTAGTATTTGGGCATTAAGCCTTTGCGGTTTGTAGGAAAATAAAGTAAAAAAGTATGGTTTTTAAATTTTCCCTGTACCTACATTACATCATAAAATAGAATGGTTTAATCCGGTTCAGTTGTCATTGTGAACTTTGTGTTAATACTTTCTGTTTTTAGAGAGGGTGATCTGTCTTCTAATAGAGGCAACAATTTACTGATAAAAATCCTAAGGTACAGGTATCCATGTGTTTACGAAGAAACCCAACTCCAGATTTTAAATGATTACTTAGCTGTCACAGGAGTTCAACAAGGTATTGTTTAATAAATGCACTAATTAGGATTGTTCAGTTAGTAAAAATGTTAAATTGGATTCAACAATATTAAAGATTAAATTAAGAACCATACCATCCAAGCTTAGGTAAAAGTACTTGTGTGTCTCCCATATAGAGAAGAGATCCTTCGATCTGATTTTTTAATTTACCGCCAGATGTGTGAAAAGTCGATAAATTTGTTTCAGCTGTTGTCAAAAGCATTGCGTTTGAGATAAAAAATTACAACCTTTAATGCTCCTAAAAATACATTTTTTCTTAAAACGTCAGTAAATCCGTTATTACTCGACTGTGTGGGCGACTTTCCCGCCGGCGCACAGTGATGCCAAATCAAAATTTCGTGGCCAAAAATCGAAAACCCGTGAAAATGGTTTAGAAAATAAGTACATCTAAGGTTTTTGAGGTTCCTTATTTCGATTTTGATAATATTTTTTAAAGACCAAAATGGTGGATCCAATATGGCGGACCAAAAGTTAAAACTCTTTTAATTTATCAAAATAATTTGGAAAATGGGTACAGTAAGGTTTTTAACGTCCCTGATTTCGAATTTGATAATACATTAAAAAAAAAACAAAATAACGGATCCAATATGGCGGGCCAAAAATTTAAAAATCTTTAAATATGTCAAAATGGTTTATAAACTAGGTAAATTAAGGTTTTTAAGGTTCCTGATTTCAAATTTGATATCGTTTTTTTCGAAAATCAAAATGACGGATCCAATATAAGAGTTTTTTCAGGAATCAATTGGTGCGAAGAATAAATGTACATATTGTAGTATAATAAAAACTGGAAAAAAATGAATTTTAGAACTTTTGTTTTATTATAAGAAAGTATAAATTATATACAAAGATACATACAAAAACTACTTAACACTCTGAATCAGATTGTTCGCTTCCTTCTTCACTACTGCTTTGACATATTGTAAATTCAATTTGCGAATTGATACTTGGTGGTTTAAGCAATTCAATTGCTTGAGGATCTAACGCTTTGAATTTTCAAATTGGTAATTTACATATTAGTGGGTCCGAGGATACCAAAAGTCGGAAAAAACGTCTTGTATATTTTCAATTCGACTTGTTTTGCGTGCAAAGTCTTGCCGATATGTTTTAATGCTTTATAACAAAATTATGCAAATTGCAGACAAAGTGTAATTTAATAAAATTGGAGCAGCTATTTTTAGTTTTTTTTTTTGTTTAAAAATGTTTACAGAACAACGTACAATTAGTTTCAAAGTGGAGGGTTGTGGAGGATTTTACTTTTATATGTTTAAACATTGTTTTTTTACAATTTTCAGTATTAAAAATAGCATTTTATTACACTAAAAAAACCCACATCATAAAAATCTATATAATGTACTAATTTAACTTACCTTAATTTAGATTTTCCCATTAGAATAATTTAAAAATCTTTATCGATTAAAAAGTTTAACGCATTTAAAATTACGGCGAAAATGTGGCACGACCGAGCTCCGGTAACTGATGAATTTATGGTTATGTTGCGCTACAACGTGCGCGAGCTACTTTGGCGATTCGGTCTCCGTAGCGGTGATTTCCTAGAGCTTGAGGTACCAACCTAACTATTGAGAAACTCAAATACCTCTAAATTGACACTTCGATTTTTGGCCACGAATTGGCGATTTGGCAAAAAGGGGAAAAAGTGTTATCATAGCAACAACTCAATATTTATTAAACTAAAAACAAAACTAAAATTTTCATTTATTACTCAATTGAATATTAAATGCACTTACTCAATAACTGCTTATCAATACGGAATTAAACCGCAATCTGAAACGCAATTTAAAAAAAAAATTAGTGTTGACATTGTTCACGGACAGCTTTATGTTACATTACTATAGCATCTATTCACCGATTCCGGTCTTAGCCGTCTTGCGAACCCACTTATCTTTAATAATTACAATTATTAAAAAGAGATGTTTTTGCATTGATTTGTGGACGTTAAAAGAAAAAACATCATAATTTATTAAAAGGAAAAGTTACTTTTCATGACTTGCTCTCTATTACCAGCTTCATCCGTTCGGCTGTTAAATACGAGCTCGCCATGAAAAGTACACTTTTCCTCCCTAAAAAATAATATACTATTTTGTTGTAGAGAGATTGCTTCAAAAACATAATGTCGACGAAAATGTATGTATGTCCCTTCTACAATCCTACATATCAGAATTCTCAAAATCATACCCTATGAAGATTGGTGAGGAATTTGGTACTTCGGAAAAAAATCAGATGGCATTGTTTCTGGTAAGATCTCGTTAATATAAACAAATATTTAAAGTCTGTCTAGGTGCTGACACTGCTTTATGTTACAGGCAAGCAAATATATGAAAGATTTTAAGTCTACCCATTGTGTTTCCTTACCAGGAGAGATGTTTGCAGTTCCATGGGATGTAAATGTGGAATCAGATTTCGTGTTTACATAGATCATAATGTACCCAAAGGCATTTTGTTGTGTTTTAAATTATAATAGGTAATATACATGTATCAAAGTGTTGGTTTTAAAACATATTTATTTTATTGTAAGGAATATAGTAGGGATAAGAGTAATATATGACTGAAAGTAGTCAAACGATTTTGTGGTTTTGTATTGCATTCTAATGAATTGAGCAGCTTAGATAAATTATACATGAACACATCCTTTTTGTCTCTAGGATACATAACTGAGTACCTGCTTATTATGTGTGTTAAATTAGAAGTTCAATTAATTACTTATGTTTTCTCCTTTCTTTGGCCATCCATAACTTTGGTGTTTTACTCTTTTTTGATTTGGCTAGTTTTTTACTGATCTGTCTAGTAATAAAAAAAATCTCTCTGTATTATGAAGGTAGTTCATTCGTAAAACGGCTTTTCTTAATAATTAAGTGAAATTGAAATATATGGTAAATAAAAGTGTCCTTTAAAGAAATTGAAAAAAAAAACGATTTTTTTTAACGTCTGTGAAACGAAATATTGACAACCAATTTGTGCATAATTAACATTGTCGATATCTCTCATATATGAAAGCCATGCATTCATTTCGGAATATCTCGAAAACGGTTCTTACCAAATTTTTTAAAAACTATTGCCATATACAGGGTGCGGCAGCATAACTTCCTTTTTTCAAAACTTAATAAAAAGCATTGTATGAATCAGAAAATTTTAATTTGGTTTTTACAATGTTGGTACATACCTAAAGTTTTGTTTTACATAGCTTTGAAGAGCAAAAAATCGATTTCTGGCGCTTCTCATGACTCTTTCAAGCTGGGTGATGTTCTTTAAATCTTGAGGGGTTCACATAAACATGTGATTTCAAAAAACCCCATATAAAAAAATCACAAACGGATAAATCCGGAGATCGTGCCGGCCATTGCAAATCGTTCCTGTTTGAGATAAGGCGTTCTGGGAAGTGTTCCCTCAAAACAGCCATCGATGCTCTTCCGGTGTGTGCTGTTGCACCGTCTTGTTGAAACAAAGACATAACTTTATAACCCCGCCTCTCGAACGAGACCTCTAGCACTCCACTATGACATCAACCAACTGAATGGCAGCTCATTTCAAAAAGGAAGTTATGTTGCTGCACCCTTTAAATTAGAGTATTAGAAAAATAAAAAAATGTTTTTTGAAAGTTTACATAGGTCTGTTTACTATTAAGAAATAGTGCACATCATTTTATCCTTTTTTTACGTAATCCCTCTAATGGAATGTGTATGTCAGGACTAAATGAGTCCAAAAGGTGTAAAATATTACTGAATAACGAACAGACCTCATATGTTGTATACAGTCTCCTACAAAAATAATATTTTCAAGCAGTAAAAACCTCTAACTTTTGGTAAAGCGTATTCGATCTTATTTGAAACAGCGCTAAATGTGTGGTTCATTCAAAATACTGCACCACAAATTAAACTAAAACAGGAAAAAATATAATGATCCGTACTGGTAATTGTCAATGGAATCCCGGCCTGTTCAACCATCAATTTACTTACTATAAGGCGATACTTTTGTCTACGACTGTCGCGAGTGAACTACCTTAATGAAAAAAAACATTTATTTATAGAGACAGATCAATAACGATCTTGCCAAATCAAAAAAACAGCAAAGGTATGGCCGAAGAAATGGAGAAAATATAATGTAATTAATTAAAATCTTAATTCAACACGTCGGGTGTCTACTAACCATGCGAATCATTAGCGAACAATGCGTGCTATAGTGTGTACTTCCACATGAAACTGTAACTCTTCATAAAAGAATTTTGTTTAATGAAAAAACTGTAAATTTTTCCTACAGATCAAGATTAAATTGTCATAGTAAAATAGCAAAAAGAAAACAACACAAAAGTTTTAAAAAATATATTCTCTTGGAAATAATAAAAACGATTAATTAATTAATAAAGTTTTATAGATTATAGATACAACATTTTATAGGATACAAAAAAAGTCTCAATGTAATATCCATAACCAATACTCTTGTAATGTAAATAATAAATTTTACTTTAAAAACACAGTAAAAATACAACCATTAACCAATAATGGAAAAAAATTACAATTTACTTTTTTATTTAAGAACTTCATGACAGCTTCAGAAAACTCTTCTGACTCAACGCATGTTTCTAAAGCTTTCATTTCCCTGTCATTGCAGTCACTTAGAATTTTTCTAAAATTTTTCATTACTAGTTCCTTATTAATTTTAAGAATATTAACAGGCAATGAACCATATTTGTATAGGCTTTCTATAAAACTATCAAGATTTTGATGAGGAATCACTTCAGATACTAGTCCAAATTTATATGCTTCTTGGGCAGGTAATCTCTTATTTAAATACAACATTTCCGATGCTTTACTGCGTCCCATAATGCTTGGAAATGTGTAAGTTGAAGCTCCTTCAGCACATAGTCCCAGTTGAACAAAGGGAGTGTCAAAATAAGCTTTTTCTGATGCATAGACAATGTCACAAAGGACTGCTGTTGTTGCACCAATGCCTATGGCTGGACCATTTACAACCGCTAAAAATAAAAAGTTTTAAGAAACTTTAAATATTTACACTGGACCTACACAAAGTATATATTACACATTTTTTTGGTGACATTTTCTACATCTTTGTAAAATTCATTTTTTAAATTAAGTAACTAATCTAGAAACTCAAACGAATACAAGATTTTATAGTTATAAAAAGTCCTGTAAGTTTTGTGAACTAATCTACAGATAATACCTAACTTATTTTTTAACATCATATTGCCAATGTGAAAGTTTAATATGCTATTTGGAGCTGAATCTGGCGGCCAGTCCTACAGTAGTACACACTAAATCTCAGGGAATTTCTTAATTCCAGCAATGTCCAAAAATTCTATAACTCTAGGCAAATGTTCTGTAGGACCTTAGAAAGGATCTCCCATACGAATTAAAGGGGAGCAAAATTTTAGAGTATTAAAATTTAACATTATTTAAAAGAAAAATTAAAAAATTGCTATTTCGGCGAATTTGTTGATTCCAGCAATGTCCAAAAATTCTTTAACTTTCAGCAAATTTTCTGTAGGACCTTAGGAAGGATCCTCCATTTGAATTAAAAGGTAGCAAAATTATTAAAGTACCTACTAAAACTTGTAAAATTTGATGAAAAATATTAAAATTTTAAGGTTTCCACTGGATTCTAAGTTTCAGCAATGCCCAAAATTCTATAACTTTGGGCAAATCTTCTGAAGGACCTTAGGAAGGATCTTCTCTATGAATTAAAGGGGAGCAAAATTTTAGAGTATCAAAATTAAACATTATTTATTAGAAAAATTCAAAATTTGCTATTTCCAAATTTGTTAATTACAGAAATGTCCAAAAATTCTATAACTTTCGGCAAATTTTCTATAGGACCTTGAGAAGGATCCCCCATTTGAATTAAAGGGGAGCAAAATTATTAAAGTACTAAAACTTGTAGAAATTGATGATAAATATCAAAATTGCAGGGATTCCACTGGATTGTAAGTTCCAGCAATGTCCAAAAATTCTAGGCAAATCTTCTTAAGGACCTTATGACGGATCTACTATATAAATTAAAGGGAAGCAAAATTTTAGAGTATCAATATTAAACGTTATTTATAAGCAAAATTCAAAAATTTGATATTTCGGCAAATTTCTTAATTCAAGCAATGTCCAAAAACTCTATAACAATAAATGAATCTTCATACCAATTAGAGAGGAGCAAAATCTTAGGGCCCTTAACATTGCGTTTCGACCCTGCGCAGTTCGGCTTTGACGCTGGACGCCAGTTTTAGCTCCCTATATCCTGTAATAGGTATATGCTCAAAGGTTTTATAAAATACTTCTAAATTTAGTTTTACCTATAAGAAGCTTGGGATAATCAATAAAAGCCTGCACCAGATTTTTGGGCAGGTCAAACGACATCCCACTTTGCGTGGCACTTTTTATATCGTTTCCACTGGAGTAATAATCTCCTGCACCTGTTATTATTGTTACCACAATTTCATCATTTTTAGCATCTTCGTTTAATATTTCCGTAAATCTTTGGTACATCAGATTGTTAATTGCGTTTTTCTTTTCTGGCCGGCTAATCAGAATTTTTCGAACACCATTTTTAAACGATACTATAAGATTTTTGGCCGACATATTTTACTTTTTCTCTTGAATTTCTTTAAAATCGATTACTACCTCTTTATTTCTATATCAAAATCTGGGTATGTCAGAAAGTATGATAAAAGATAACGTTTGATCCAAAGTGTAAAAAAATACATTATTAGGGTTTATCATTCGTCACAACTCACAACATAAAACATAACCCTACATAGGAAAATTTAGGTTCCTACTTCCTGCTCACCATGTACAATTCGGCTATTTTTTTTAGATAAACGTTCATAGAATGTTGCGTATCTGGGTATCCTTCAAGTATGTACCTGGTAGAGGCAACCATGTCACTTGGCCGTGCGAGGCAGAAAGAAACAGTATAACCTTTCTCTCACGTTCCAACGTGCTGATTGGTCGGTGGCCTAGATTTTCTTTCGTTTACGAGTTTGTCTTTCTAATGGCGCAGCACAGAACGTCCACAGGCTCGTTGTACGCAATACCAATAGAAGTCTTTGATTTAATCACCGTTAATTGTGAGTTTCTTTAATATAAAAACATTGAGAAATGTTCTTTTTTTAAAAAGTTCAGAATTTCTGGGGGCTTCGAGCTCGACATCCAGATTAATTCCACCGACGAAACCCTGGAGCGCTCTGTCGGGAAAGGCGAAGGCTGGCAGATCGCCTAGCAACAGAGCCAAATAGTGAGAAAGCAAAGCAAACTTTTTCTAGTTTGTAGACATAACCAAAAATAACAGTATTATTTTCAGGTATTTTCTTTAAAAAGTTTGTTCGGAGTAATTTATGGTTGTTTTTTTAACATAAAAATGGAAGAAGATTACGATGATAGACCGTGGGATAATGGAGATCGAGATAACGAAGTAATTAATATTTCTCTTTATTTTAATTAGTTTTACCCTTTATTATAGTTTACTTGAAATTGTTTATTGTTTGTAATATTATTGCCAAAGTCCAACTATATATAGCTTTATTATTGATATGTATGTATAGTAACGGCCATTAAATCTTGGGAAATTCTTTTTCCCTTTCGTAAAGTAGGCTTATGCCACCTTCTACTGAATATAAATACTTGTTGAAAAACCTAATAAAGAAACAGTTGTTGTCTATGACAGTTGTCTGTTGTCAGTGTCTAAAAATATTTTTTATAATGCGAAACTTAACTTTGGATCAAAAAGTATTAATTATTCATGATATTGAGCAGAGAGGTTGGCCAGAAAGGGATGAGGCGGAAGAGCTTAACATCCTAAAGAGTACTATTCATTTTGTTAAAAAAAAACACTCCTTTGAGAGAAGAGCTGTAAGTGGTCGCTCCAAACTATTGAATCAAGAACAAGACAATTATTTAGTTAATGTTTTGAGAAACCAACCATTTAAATCTGTAGTTACAGCAAAAATGGTAAGCCATTTTCCAGCATTGGTTAGAACTGCACGGCGAAGAATAAGGCAAATATCCCAATTGCGCTAACCACAACTAACCGGGCAGCCTTAAAACCGTTTTTAACAAATGCAAATAAAGAACAACGCATTGGATTTGCTCTACAATTCTACTTGGAACATCTGATTTTTTGGGAAATTATAATATTCACCGATGAAAAAGTGTTTGTTGTGCTACAATGGGATACTTAAAGTATACAGGCCTCAAGGAACACGATTTAATGAAAAATATACCCAAAAGAACAGAAGTAGTGGGCGATTGTCGGTAAATGTTTATGGGTGGCTGATTGCACAAGGACTTGGTGTATGTTATTTCATTTATTTATTTCAATTCAATCTACATTACAGGCAGTGCCCAAATAGTACAAAAAATGTAAAAAACCTTAAAAACTACTCTCTAACATAAAAGTCATATAAACCTAAAAACTTAAATAAAACGTATATCTACGTAGCTTAAAATACAATAACAAATAGAATATCAAACAAACATTTTTTTAAAAACGATGACAAATAGAAAAATTGCTCCAGACGGAAGAAACGAAAGAACATCAATAAAAACACAAAAGTAAAAAAAAAAAGGAATAAACTGCTAATTAAACATTTGCAACGGCGGCCCTGACGTCCTTCTTAAACCTATCCGGAAAACAGTCAAAGTTCAAATCCATCGGTAGTCCGTTCCACAATGTCATAATTCGCCTAACTGGGTCATTCCTACCCATGTCTGTTCTGATAGGGTTCAAAAAACAATTCCGTCTGCCTGGTAGAACGAAACGGACTCTAAAATTAAACAATCCCAGAAGTTCGAACAATTAACAAAATTATTAATAATCTTATGACCAAATGTCAAAGCCAACTGAACACGTCGATCCTGCAGGCTCGGCAGGCCGGTTAACCTAAGTCGTTCAGGATATGGAAGATCAGAAATAATAATAATAATAATAATCTTTATTTCATAATTTTTTTGACATACAACAAAATGAAATGACGTCACGAAAAACAATAAATTAATTACATAATAGTCTATATCTTACATATTAAAATAATCATCCATACAGTAAGGTTCTAAGTTGATTAACATTTTTTTAATTTCAATTTTAAAAGCCCTCTGGCTCGTTATTCTTTTTATTTGTATCGGTAACTTATTATAACACTTAACACACATATATTCTGGGTTTTTCTCACTTAGTTGAAGGCGATGTATAGGATAAGACAGATACTCAGCTCTGATATTGTAACTGTGATTACTGAGTGGTTCAAATAAATGTCTATTTCTATATAAAAACATCAGACATTCATAAATGTATACTGCATATACTGTCATTATTCCCATTTGCCTGAATACAGTTCTACAAGATTGTTTAAACTCAAGTTTCTTTATAATCCGTATAAGACGTTTTTGTGCAACAAAAGTGGATTGGATATTTCCGTCACGACCCCAGAAAATTATTCCATATTTTAAAATTGATTCAAAGTTGGCAAAATACATTATTTTTAAAGTTTTTTCATTCATATACCTTGCCACTACCCTGATCCCATAGCAAACAGATGAAAGTTTTTTCAGTAACTGACTTATATGGACTGACCAATCTAAATTTTCATTTATATGTAAACCTAAAAACTTTGTGTTTTCAGACACAGATATTTTATTGCCTGTTAAATCTAAGTGGCCAATATTCTGCATTTTTGACTGTTTTGTTTTAAAAAATATAATTTTTGTTTTATCAGAGTTCAAAATTAATTTATTTTCTGTGAACCATTTTGAAACTGAATTAAAGAGATGTTTACTATCTGTTAGAAGCTGAGACATAGTTTTATTTCCTATTAGCAGATTCGTATCATCAGCATAACTAACTATAGTTTGACAGGGTCTGTCCGCTGCAGAATAAAGGTCGTTAACAAATATTACAAACAAAATAGGTCCAAGTATACTACCTTGGGCTATTCCATTATTATTATATAATATTTGCGATTTGTAAAATTTTCCGGTCTTATTTATACCCACTATTTGAGTCCTCTCATGAAGATAAGATGTTAGCCATTTCAGTGCATTTCCTCGTATCCCATACATTTCCAATTTTTGCACCAATATTTCCCTGTCCAGGCAGTCATATGCTTTAGACAGATCAAGAAACATCCCGAGTGCGACTTCACCATTCTCAACATGTTTTAAAACTGCATTAACAAATTGATAAATAGCCGTTTGCGTGGATTTTCCTTTCAAGAAGCCGTGCTGGTTACTGTTAAACAAATTACAGTCACTCATGAATTTGATTAACCTTTCAGACATAGCCAACTCAAATAATTTAGAAAATCCAGGCAAAAGGCTTATAGGTCTATAACTGTCCATCTGTTGAGAATCTCCTTTTTTATATAAGGGTTTTATTAACGCTAACTTTAGGTTTGTTGGAAATATACCATTTTTAAATGAACCATTAATTAAATAACATAGGATTTTTTTTAAAACAATAACAGATTTTTTTATAATACTTGTCGGTATTTCATCTATGCCGCTACTATGTTTATTCTTGATCTGCCCAGCTAATTTGCAAATTTCCCTAACATTAACAGGTGCTAAATACATAGATTGATTGTTGTTTGGAATCTTACATTTATAACGTGAAGAGTTTATATTTTTTAAAATATTTGGTATTACAGAGACTAGAAATTTATTATATTTGTTGGCTATTATATCAGCTCTTCCCTCCAACTGTACTTCATTATTGTGTGACATTTTACCAGTGATTTCTCTGTTGATAGCCCACATGCATTTCATTTTATTGTCTGAGTATTTAATTCTATTTTCATAGGTTTTAATCTGTTGTTTTTGAAGAATGCAATCATATTCTTTTTTAGTTTGTTTGTAAGCGTCTGAATATTTACCATTTTTGTTACGCAATGTTAATAAAACATCTAGTCTTTTTTTACATTCGACAAGTTCTGGATTTATATTTTTATTTTTCTGATTATTATGAACTACTCTTAGAGGAAAACTCTGATAAAACAGAAGTGTATATGTGTTTATAAAATTATTCCATTGGTTATTTATTTCATTTTTATTACAAGAATAAACATCTTCCCAATCCTGTTCCCTTAGAGAGCACAAAAAATTATTTATATTTTCTTGAGAAAAAATTCTCTTACGTTCTAACCTTTGTGGTTTCTTTATTTGTGTTTCAAAAATTATTTTTTGTGCTGTGTGATCCGAAATGAAATTTTCCAGTATATCTGTATTAACATAATCCGAATCTGTAAAAATGTTATCTATACAAGTGGCAGAATTTGCTGTTATTCTTGTGTTTTTATTTACAGTCTGTTTTAAATTAAAAGAATTCATCATTGTAACAAATTCGGATTGTGTTTTGTTTGCTTTGATTAGCTCTATGTTAAAGTCACCTGTTAAGAAAATAGATTTTTTTTCACTTTGTATTTTTGACAATAGCTGTTCAGTTCTTTCTAAAAAAACTTTAATGTCACCTGAGGGAGGTCTATACAGTGAAATAACTATCATATCAACTTCACCAACACGACATTCAATAGCTGCACACTCAAATACGCCACATTTTGACAGTCTAGTCAAGTTTGGTCTGGGTTTAGCTGATACTTTTTGTCTCACATATATTGCCGAACCGCCATGTTGTCCTTCATCACGACAGAACATTGACACTAACTTAAAGTTTTTAATACCTAGTTGTTTGAGCTGCATTTCAGATTTCCAGTGTTCTGATATACAAAGAATTTCACACTCTGGATGCTTTAGAAGCATGTCATTAATTTTATCGATAGAATTTCCAAGTGACTGCACATTTTGGTGTATTATGCTTACCACCTTTTTGATACAGTTGGTGTTGTGTTTAGGGGCTTTTAGGTTGGTAGCATCTTTAAAATTCTCACCGTTGTCCTGACTTTTCAGAAAAAAGTTTCGTCTGAGTAGTTAATTTGACTTCTATAATTGGTTAGCCGTTTTTTGTATATTGGACAATTAATGTCACGTGCGGAGTGTTGACTATTTTCAGGTTTAAATTTCATTTTTATACAGTTTGGACATTTCAGCACATTTTCTTTACACTCTTTTCCACAATGGTCATTGGCTCCGCACTTGTAACAACATATTTTGTCCTTACAGTGTTTTGCAACATGTCCAAAACCAGCACAGCTGTAGCACAGTGCTAAATTAAGGTGTTCCTGAACATACACTTTCATTAAGTCAAAGTTTACGGTTTCCTTTTTTAGGAACCATTTGGCGACCGTTGGTTGTGCTTCTAATATCCAGTTTTCTTTGGTAGGGTTTCGGCATTGTCTCTTTGTAATTACTTTTATGTCTTCGCGGATGTTGATTGTAGGGAACTCGATTTCAATTTCATTATTTAATCTGATAAGCTCTTCAACAAATTCGGTATCTGAATATCCTTTTAAAACGCCGGTAATCATAAACATTGGGTTCAAGTTCTGTGACTCTTTAATTTTTATATTGGTTTTGTTCTCCAATGCCAGTTTAAGTTTTTTCTGTTGGTTTCGTTGCAGCTTTCCACTACTATAGCCCCACTTTTTAATTGCCTTATATTTTTGAATCCCCCATCTATATCCTTTGTGTGAATTTCTTGTTTAAGTTGTTGTATTGTTTGTTTTGGATCTGTAACATTATCTATTCGAACTACTGTTTCTAGTTTTTTTGATATTTTAGGGGTTACCCATGTTTCTGTTATTTTATCTTCTGATGTGGTGGTATGTGAGTTCTTCTGCACTATGGTTGCATAGGTTCTCTGATTTATTCCATTTTGTAAAATTTGGTCTGTTATATTTTTTTCTATAACGTTTTTGTCTTGAATGTCTTGTAGTTTGACTTTATATTCTAATGCCATTTTTTCCCGTTCTAATTGCCCAATTTTGTATGTAATTAAAGTCAGAGCCTTGTGTATAGCAGTAGTAGCAGTTCTTACCCTGTTTTGGTCGTGTTTATCCGAAGCGTTTTGTATATTGTCCAATGATTCAAAAATTTCCAAGAGTAATGTGTCCATAGCTATTGAGTTATTCTCATTAATATGTGTGGTGGTGTCCAAAGAAATATTTTTTTCATTGTTGTTTATTTTTGTCCCTTCACATTGTTTTTTGTTTTGGTTTTGCAGTTCTGGGGACATCTCTGGTCCTAGTCGTTTACCGGAAGTTTTTTCTTTAGTGTCATTTTTTTTATTAAATACCGACGGTGGCGTCCGAGATACTGAATTTCTGGGCTTAAACACGTCATTAGGATCACTAACCGCTTCATTAAAATTCTCGTATTTATTAAAGTCAGATTTTAACGTATCGTCTTCCCCCGGTATTTCCAAATCCTTATCGGCAATGCTCGAGGTTTTGCGTTGTTTACCTGAATAAGTTTTTATATCAGTTGTATTTTTTGCGCCGATAATTTTATTTATTTCCGACACTGAAAATTTCATAGAACCGACCGAAAAAGATCGATTTTTCCGCAAAAGTCCTTCACTAAACTCCGAAATTTTTTCACTAGTGGCTTCTTTGCCGCTACTATTTTCCCCCATAGTAATTTAAAAATTTAATTTGGTCTATTTCACCCAAAAAAAACACAAAAAACGCAAGAGAACAAAAATTCGTATACATACACCGATATACCCTTAGACCGAAATATTGGTGACCCTTGTCCTAAGCAGTAAAAATATTGTAAACTTTGATTGCACTCGCTCAATTCTCTCAATATGAACACTGTACATAGGGGACCAGACCACACAACAGTACTCTAAGTGGCTCCTCACAAGGGCATAGTATATTGTTTTGAGGGTCTCGACGTTCTTGAAGTCCCAGCACTGTCGCATAACAAACCCTGCCATTCTAAATGCCTTATCAATGACGCTATCTATATGTAGTGTAAATTGTAGTTCGCTATCAAACAAAACACCCAAATCTCGAACCAGAGAAACTCTGCCCAACTTAAAATCTTCAATAAAATAATCATGCTGCATTGGACTCTTCTTTCGCGTTAAGGATATAATGTTACATTTGGAAATGTTTAATGTCATTTGATTTTATTTACACCAACTATGTAAGTCAATCTTTTCCCTAAACTGACTTACATACTGCATGTGATTTTTTGTTATTTAAACTTTCATTTGACAAAACACTTAAGTCATTATTTCTATGATCAAGCGATAGATGGCTGCACTTATTTTGACCACTGACATTTTATGCAAAATTATTCAGAGGCCAACCATAGTAAGTCACTAAATGTGTAAGTTCGGTATTTATTTTGGTCTTGCTTGAAAATCTAATTAAGTCTTACGTATTATTTATATGCAACTAAAAATATGGACCTTTCAGAAAGTGAAAATGAACCTTTTTCTGACAGTGGTTCTGAGTATGCCCCGGAAAACGAGCGAAATTCATCTGATTCCGGTAAGTAAAATATAACCTCAAAAACAGTTTAAAATTTTATGCAAATTCGTAAAACTAACTAAATTTAGGATATGTATTCTTATTTTGTGATACTAAATGACCTGCTCTTTAATATAGCTATTGTTAAAGAATGTTTTTATACTGTTTTAGGCAAAACAAAAACGTTGTTTACCTTATTTATGACTTACACTGATTGGCTTCTGAATTTTTTGTTTTATTTTTAGACTCGTCTGAGTCGTCTGTTTTACCCGAGGTTGTACCTAATAATGGGATTCAGCTTGAAAATAATGACAATGAAGGCCAAAATGGTGTAGATCAAGCACAAGGAAGAAAACGTAAAAGAAATAAAGAAGCATGGAAAAGAACAGTCAATTCTGCTAAAAGGCATTCAGGAAAAGCTTATGTAAACAGAAGTGGGAAGAACATGTTGGAGAAGACTTTTAAAAGTGTCGACTGTGGATGTTCTAGAAAGTGTTTTGAGTCTGTAAGTCCTGAGGAGAGGCGAATGATTTTTGAATCGTTTTATAAGTTGGGAGATAATACCAAACAAAATATTTATCTTCGAGGTCTGATACACAACGCTACAGTGAAGCAACGTCGTGCTAGAAACTCATCAAGGGAACCAAAAACGAAATCAATAAAATATTACTTAACCACTGCAACTGTGTCAACTCGTGTTTGCAAAAAATTTTCATTGACACGTTTCAAATTAGCGATGCTCGTATCTACAAGGTATCCTCTAGCTCACAGCCATCTGCCTGTATTGATAGAAGAGGTCATCGAGAGCCAGCTAACAAAATAGATGTCACAAAAGTTAAGGAGCATATTCAGTCATTTCCTTCTTACAGAAGCCATTACACACTCTCTGATGCACCAAATAGGAGATATCTAAATCCCGATCTAACCATAAAAAAATGTATCAACTCTACTTTGAAAAATGTGGAGAAGATGGTACAGAACCTGTCAAGGAGAAAATGTATTATCACGTTTTTTCTAACTCCTTTAATTTACATTTCAAACCTCCAGCAAAAGACACTTGCCAATTGTGCGATTCGTTGCAGAATATTCTGACATTTAGCGAAAATGATGAAGAGAAACGTAAGGCAGATATCGATAAGAAACTTCACCTTCGCAGAGCTGAACAATCTAGGACAGCCATGAATAGTGACAGGATATCAGCGGGGGAAAATAGTTATGTGCTAACGTTCGACTTGGAGAAAGCTCTAGCTTTTCCAAAATTAAGCACTTCTGTCGCTTACTATAAACAAAACATGTATGTTTATAATCTGGGGATACACAGTTTTAATGACAATAAAGGTTACATGTACATGTGGGATGAGACTGAAGGTTCCCGGGGATCACAAGAAATTGGAGCGTGTCTAGTGAAGCATCTAAAAGTTCATGCTCGCGGTCATAACCACATCATTTTGTATTCAGATTGTTGCACAGGCCAGAACAGGAACATAAAATTGAGTTTATTATTACAGAAACTGGTTCAAGATTCAGAAATGGCCCCATGTTATATTGATCACAAATTTATGGTGTCTGGTCACAGTTACCTGCCAAATGACGCCGACTTTGGTGTTATTGAATCAAAAGCTCGAAAGAAACAGTTCATCTATGGTCCTAGAGATTGGTTTGATTTAGTTGCTGCTGCTAAAAAGACCAATCCGTTCCCGGTAACAGTGATGAATCGGGAAGAGTTTCTATCAACAAAAAAACTGGAAGAAAGTATTTGCAACAGAAAAACCAATACTATGGGTGCTAAAGTTAATTGGTTAAATATAAAATGGTTAAGATATTGCAAAAATAAACCTTATACCATTTTTTACAAGGAAACCTTGCAGGACGACTTTCCATTTCATGAAATTGATATCAAAAAATCGACGTCAAAGGGAAGACCTCCTAATTTGAATAATATTATCCAGGAACCACTGTATTCAGAGCGAAGGCCTGTAAAAGCTGTCAAGAAGAAGCACATGTTTGACCTTCTACCGTATATTCCTCCAACTTACCATCCATATTTCAGAAGTTTGCCTTCCCTAAATGACAGAACTCGAGCTTCAACCTCACAGGCTAATGAACTCAATCTTTATGCAGAAAATGGAAGCGAAAGTGATGAATATATTGACTAAGAATTTTCAAATGTTCAGTGGACAAACAACATAAGTCAATATTTTCTCACATTATCAAAGTTATTTCTACTGGTGTTGCAAATTTAGTTTTTATTTTCATGTTGAGATTGTTATTTATATGATTTTCATCAATAAATACATATTATACTTTCTTTAAATGGACCTTCATTTTTTTAAACCTTTTTTTTAAAGAATCCAATTATCTCAATTCGATTGTTTATTGACTTACACTGAATGGCTTCTGAACCCTCCATATAGCTCTACTACAGAATATCATGCTTCCTTCTGGACTGGATTGATTTTCGGACAGTAATTTAATCTTTCAGCAAAATAAGTATCCCGTTCATATGGCCCGGCAAGTCGATGAATGGATGGAAGAGGAGCCTATTAGGGTTTTACCGTGGCCCACACATAGTCAGGATTTAAATGTTATGGAAAATGGTTGGGGCTTATTAGTTAAAAAAATAAATAGGGAAAATAAGTTTAGGCCGCAATATGGAAACGAACTTAAGGATAAAATTTTAGAGGCGTGGGATGAGTTACTAGGAAATCCGGACTACGTCCGGGCTTTGGTCCATTCGATGCCTGAAAGGCTAAACTCTGTCTTAGAACAAAACGGGGCCGCAATAAAATATTAAATTTGTTTGGAAGGATATTTAAGTTCTTTTGAATTTATTAGAGTGTTAATTAATTTATTAATTTGTTAGTGTTTATAAAAAATAAATATTTTCTTTTACCTTTTGCTTTATTTATAGTAATTAAAAGTAAAACAAGGTAAAAAAGAGCAATTTACAAAAATTGACAGAAAAGTCAAAATTTGACAAATTTTTTGCCCAAGATTTAATGGCCGTCACTGTACCAATCAGTGGTACAAAATAATAGTAACTTATGAGGAAAATTATTATATAGGATTCAATTAAAAAACTTCAGTCTGTCCGTCTTCTTTAAGCCGATTAAATTTGAATATATTGTAAAATTTTCTAAGGATGTAAAATATTATATGTATTATCCCATGCTTTACTGCTAAATAAATTTCATCATAATTTTTTAAGACAACATGCAATATGCATTATATTTTGTAATAATTACCAAAAAATATGTAAGAAGTCCTGTTTTTAATAAAAAGAATGCAGTTTGTGTGTATCAATCTGGCAACATTCAGCTGCATATTACTTCATTGGCATTAACCAAGAACTGTATAATAAACGAGACTAAGAAAATGTTCAACCATTTTCTCCTGCAAATAAGAAATATTCCTACCTTAAAGAGCTTTAAAAAAAAGATAAAAGAAATGCTAACGTAGAGGGTTCTTTATGCACTGAACAAGTACTATGCTAGTTCTTTTAAATTAATTTTTATTATTGCTTTTTTGTTTATTTTAATTCATTTTGATTAAATTTTTTGGGGTGTTTAATATGTTTTACAATTTTTGTTATGTATTTTTAACAGCCCAGTAATTTTATTTTTAACTAAGTATTTTTAATTTATTTTAACCGACTTTAGATTTTCATGTCTGATTTATTCTTAACACAGCTTTGTTAACGAGATGACAACATTTTTAAATAATTAAGCATAATTTGACTATGACTTTGCCCCATGTAAGTTGCAGTTAAAGTTATGTACCATTTGTATTTCAGCTGGAGGGTCCAGAAGAGATGGAATCGCCTGAGCAAATTCTGGCAGATTGTGCAGAAAAATTTGCTACACCCGATTATATCATGGAACCCGGAATTTTTCCCAGCTTAAAAGATATTTTCAAGCTGGTGGTAATCCTTTGCAAGTTATAGAGGAGCTGTCTATTAATTATACTGCTGTTGCTCAGATGGCTAATTTGATTGCTGAATGGCTTATTATTGGAGGTAAATATAATTAAATTATTAACTTATTGCACTTACTCAATGAGTCTGTTAGATTACAGATAACATATGTGTATATATTTTTTGCTATAAAGCACTATAAAAATCTTTAAAACGGTATAAACCCATGATGCTTATGGTTTAAATAGGTACAAAGATGTATTTTTGGGATTCCATGCCTCCAAAGAAAAACTGGAACCTCTATAAGACCATTCTTATGTCTATCCATCTATGTGTCAGGCATGTTGTAAGTTATTGTTCAAAAAACCTACTATTAAGGATTTTTAAAATATAAACTGTTGCCTCCTAATCATCTGGGTTTTTAATGTTAAAATGTCAATATTATTAGGGTAAGAATGTATCGAGAAATAGATAAGAGAAATACTGTCATTTTTTGCATCAGTTATGTAGTGTAACAAAGTTAAGTATATAAGTAACATATTTTACTTCTCTTGTAGGAGTCAAAGTACAAGATGTCCAAGCCATGGTCGAAAACCACCTTAAGGAAATGATTCTCAAGACATTTGATCCTAAAAAAGCAGATACTATTTTCACAGAAGAAGGAGAGACTCCGGCATGGTTAACACAATTAATAGAACATCCAACATGGAGGTCTTTGATATATAGACTTGCTGAAGAGTATCCTGATTGTTTAATGTTGAATTTTACAATTAAAGTAAGTTTTAAACTATTTTTGCATATTTGATTTTTTTAAGTTATAATATATAAATATAGAATTGGTATTATTATCAACATAGATTGTAATATTAGATTAAAAATCAATGTACAGATTTTGATATTTACATTCTATCCATTAGTATTTGTCCTTAATAGTGGAGTGACTTATGCCTAATTGCACACATATTTTCAGGTTAAACATCACATTGTCATTACTCTTTTTAAAAACTAATAGGTAGATTTTATTCAGAATCTTTTTTATGTAAAACTTGGAGGCAAATATTATGAATGAATAATCGTTTCAAAGACTGCTTTCTTTGACAATATTGTTTAAGATGGCTGTGCTTGACATTAGTTGTAATACCTGTACCCATTGTCTTGTCCTCATTGCTCTTATATTGATTATTATTGGTCAATTAAAGGACCTATAAGTAGAAAGGCTTCTCTATAAATACAGTGAAACCTGGTTAATTGGGATTTCAAGAGACCAATGATTTTGTATCATTTAAAGAAGTTTTCATTTATCCAGGTTTCCAATTAGACACATTTAAAATAGTTCTTGTCTCATTTACAGAGGTCCCTGCTTATAGAGATAAAAATGTATCGTTATTCCGTTTATAGGGGTGAAAATTTTAATACAAATAATGGCTTACCACTTATACCGGGTGTTTCAAATTCGACTCTCACCATTGGGATCTCGGAAACTGTAGGAGATATGAAGATGGTTAAATTGGGGCAAAGTTGGGCATTTATATGACCAACAATATACCGTTTAGAAAGTTTGAAAATTCCGAGTAATTCCGGAGATATCCGGAAAAAAACGAAATTTTGGAAAATCGTTTTATTTTTTTCATGGGTTTCTTTTTCAACGAATTCCAAAATAAATAATACATTTGCATTGTCACTTTTTCCGCTCTATCGAATGGTGTTCATAGTTTTGCAACTCGACGTTTCGTTTTTCCGTAACCATCATCAACTTTTTTTTTTCTTATTGACGCCATATGGGAATTCCACAAATTTGAATGGCCCTTTTTATCACATTTTCAACGATGTATCATAAGTTACCCTTGTTGCCCGGAAAATCCGAAAAAATAACTAGAATATTTTTATAACGTAGTTGGCTTTGAGTTCTCAAATCGGTGACGTGTAAATGACATTCTGTGTTTACTGTCAGTTGTGGTGTCGTTAAAAATCGAATTCACCAATGAAGAAAAACGAGATATGGTAAAACTTTATTACAAGAATGATAGGAACAGTGTGAAAACATCGGAAGTGTATCTTAACTCGTATCCCGAGAGACGACAACCTCATCGAACTTTATTCAAATTATTGGATAGAAACCTCGCTGAGTATGGATCGTTTGAAAAGCCCAGACAAAAATATGGGGACAGAATGGATGAGGAAAGTAAAGAAAACATCGTAAATGAGGTATAATTAATGTTAACATTCGTTTTAGGACGCAAAGTACCTAATCGATTATCTATTCGGAAAAAATGTTGACGAACGCGGCAATTTTCAAATACATACCGGGCATGCGTCGACTTTATGACTTAGTTCGAATTTAGGAATTAGTTACTTTGCGATCAACTGTAAAAAAATATTAAACCGTTTATGAAAAACTAATACATATTGTAGATAAATACGAATCCAGGTAAATCCACACGCCAGATACACACTGATTTGAATGTTTCTTCGCACATGTCTGTTTGGAGAGAGATCAGGAAAAGTGGTTTCAAATGCTACAAAATCCACATATCGCAAAAACTGCACCCTGGTGATTCTGAAAGGCGATTACAATTTTGTGATTGGCTACAAAGGCGACCCGATTTTCCAGCTTTTCTAGAAAATGTTATTTGGACAGATGAGAGCACTTTCACCAATTGTGGAATATTTAATCGAAACAATGAACACATTTGGAGCATAAACAATCCCCGGCAGTTTCGAGAATTACGACCCCAAGTGCGATTCAGTCTTAATGTCTGGGCAGGCATTTATAAAAATAGAATTTTGGGACCTCATTTTTTCAATGAAAATTTGAACGCTGAAATGTATTATCAGTTTTTGACGTCAACTTTTGAAGACTATTTGGACGATTTACCATTAGCAAACTACAACAGTATTTGGTTCCAACACGATATAGGTGCTCCACCTCACAACACAAGACAAGTATCTGATTATCTTTCCGAAAGGTTTGGTGACAGGTGGATTGGGAATAATGGGCCGGTAAGATGGCCAGCTAGGTCTCCAGATCTCAATGTCCTCAATACATTTTTATGGGGTACGTTGAAAAACCGAATTTATGGGCAAGGCGAATACCAAAATATCGAGGAACTTCAACTCAACATCGTTAGGGAGTTTGGAAGATTAAGAAGGAGAGAAATAAATCGCGCAGTTAATAACATACAGAGAAGAGTGGCGATTTGTTTAGAAAATGACGGGCAGCATTTTGAACATTTGTTATAATTTTTTAGTTCTAGTTTTTAGTAATTTTCTGTTATTTAAACCATTCGGTTATCATTTTCTTGTCTATAGGCTTTCAAACGAACCATACTCAGCGAAGTTTCTATCCAATAATTTGAATAAAGTTCGATGAGGTTGTCGTCTCTCGGGATACGAGTTAAGATACACTTCCGATGTTTTCACACTGTTCCTATCACTCTTGTAATAAAGTTTTACCATATCTCGTTTTTCTTCATTGGTGAATTCCATTTTTAACGACACCACAACTGACAGTAAACACGTCATTTACACGTCACCGATTTGAGAAATCAAAGCCAACTACGTTATAAAAATATTCTAGTTAATTTTTCTGATTTTCCGGGCAACAAGGGTAACTTATGATACATCGTTGAAAATGTGATAAAAAGGGCCATTCAAATTTGTGGAATTCCCATATGGTGTCCATAAGAAAAAAAAAAGTTGATGATGGTTACGGAAAAACGAAACGTCGAGTTGCAAAACTATGAACACCATTCGATAGAGCGGAAAAAGTGACAATGCAAATGTATTATTTATTTTGGAATTCGTTGAAAAAAAAATCCAGGAAAAAAATAAAACGATTTTCCAAAATTTCGTTATTTTCCGGATATCTCCGGAATTACTCGGAATTTTCAAACTTTCTAAACGGTATATTGTTGGTCACATAAATGCCCAACTTTGCCCTTTTAACCATCTTCGTATCTATTATAGTTTCCGAGATCCCAATGGTGAGAGTCGAATTTGAAACACCCGGTATATTAAAAATCTATTAAATATACTGCCCAAAAATTGATAAAATGTTTCACTTGTACAGGGGATTGAGCTACAGAGGAGGTTAACATCAAAAAAAATCCTAGAAATAAAATCTCATTTAACCAGGTTCGAAAAGTCCCATTAACAGGGGTAATTCGATAAAGAAATGCCGGGACCTTATTGTAATTTTCAATAATAGAGGTTTCTCACTTATCCAGGTCCAACTTAACCAGGTTTTACTGTATATAGATCTAAGAGTGTAACAAAAAGAAACAAAGCACCGTAATTTTGTAGCTTATTTCTGATGCTGGTTTCCAAGGAGAAATTACAAGTATATCAACAGCTGCACAACAGTTGGAAGTATTTTCAAGAGTACTAAAAACTTCGATAACGAGTTTTTTAACTAACCCTGATGAATGGCAAAGCACCAGTAGGGAGTGTGCAGTAAGTAAACATTACAGCTTCTAGCACATAATATTTTTTTTAAATCAATTTTAACCAAAAATACCTTAAAGTTGTGTAACTTAAGTAAAATGGTCAGTTAAATTACTTTAGTAAATTTTTACCTCATATTACCAAAAGTTGTATAAAAATCATCATAAATATTTTAAATTTACAATAAAGGTACAAAAAATTTTGTTTGCGTAAAACAACCCTAAGATGTACTGAAAAACAATTATCTTTATTTTTTTAGAAGATGGTATGCCATGGACAGCATACATATGTGTATAGCCAGCTTGTCATACATATTTTAGCCAGAGAACTTAAAGGAGGCTCAAGCATGAAAAGATTGTCGCAAGAAATTACCAAATGTGCCCAAAAAAAGTAAAAAATATTAAACCTATTTAGTGATTAATAATTTTTTTTTTAATTTAATATATTTTTTTAGTGGAAATGATATAACTCCAATAACAATGGCTCTTAATGGCGCCTCGGCATATCCACAAGCTTGTCAGGCATTGACTGCTATGTTATCAAAAAATACATTAAATCCAGCTGATATTACAGTTTTATATAGAAACTATAATGCCCCAGATCCGCCTCCACTTGATTTAATTCGAACACCACAATTTTTAGGTAAGCAATATTTAAATTTCTTATTTAGATTATTATAGTTTTGCAAAAAAATATTTTATTTTAAATATTTAACTTTAAACTCATTACTTTGCTTTTAGAACTTTTAGTTGATGCTCTGTTTAAACCTGGAGTTAAACTTAATCCGGATCACAAACCGAAATACATACATTTACTGGCCTATGCAGCTAGTGTTAGTGAGGTACAGCCAAAAAAAGGTTTGTATATAAAATAATGATTTATTCTGTAATATTAATATATGTTTTAACCATCTACCTAAATGGAAAAGTTTACTAACCACAACTTAGCAGAACTAACCATGATTGACCAGAACTGAGGGCTTTTGAATTTGTCTAAATTAACCCTACGTTTGATAAGTCATGGCAGAATTGTGGTCTAAGTTTACTGTCTTTATTGAAATATAATTGGGTAAAATAAAAAGCAGCTTTATCTAACCAGAACTAACCATGACCAACCAGAACTAAGGACTTTTAATTTTGTCTAAATTATCCCTACGTAGAAGTTATTAACAAAAATTTAATAATTTTTAATATGGTATTTATTTGGTTGGTTATTTGGGTCGTCACAATGGTCGGTGTACTAAACAAGAAGCATAAAATTGATTAAATAATTCAGTGTACAAAACGAGAATTTTTCAGGTAAATTTCTGGAGTGTACGAAACTAGAAAATATGAATAGAATATATCATAATATGAAAAAGAAAGGTTGAAATTTAAAAAATGTCTTTACTAGTGATTATTATTATACAAAATGTGACTATAGGAATGAAGTTATACTACTGAATTTAATTCAAGACAAAATTCTAATAAACGAATTGTTGTCTTATCTAGTCATTTAGATAATAACTAATTTATTATTTAAAAAATCTTGTCAATCACTTAAACGCAAAAAAGATGATTTTTTTTTAATACTTATATACGATTTATTAACTACAACCCAATCTTAACAAAACATATTTTAAAGTTAAATATATTTTAGGACAAAAAAGGGTGTGTAACAAGGATGAACTACAGCCAACAATAAGAGCGATAGAGACTGTGCATAATATATGTAATGGCAACAAAGGTAGCAGTGAGCTTATGGCAGAATTGGCCACTATTTATCAGTCTTTAAGGTTAGTAGCGGCTCCTCTATAAATTCAGCTGAACCGCAGAATCGGGATTGTGAACATTATTTAGTTTTGTTTATAAACTGCTTCTTATTTTGATCACGACGATTTTATTTTTATTAATCAGGCAAACAGCTAAGTAAACTAAAGTAAATGTAAAATAAAGTAATCTTTATTCATCATTCAAGCTATTTCAAATAGGAAAAGCTTAACAGACTTGTCATATAAATAAATACTAAGTAAAATAAATAAAATAAAAGGCTCTTAATCTATTACTACACTATAAAATGACAATAAAATTATCCTAAAAATACATAAACACAAAATATTAACAATACAACTTAGTCACGATTTAAATTTTACATTGATAGGTACTCATGCACATCATAAAATGCTTGCCCCACTAAAAAATTCTGCAAGGTATTCTTCAGGAGTTGTAAGTACTTTCAATATTACCGAAAAGTTGTAAAAACTTATTTTAAAAAATTCCCTGAAATGTAGGGGAACTCTGACCGAGACTCAAACGAGAATATGAAAAATGTAGGTGGTTATGAGTTATTGTATTATAATTATGGATATCAGAGTTTCTTTTAAATTCAGCCTCATTCTATCTCACATAAATTGTGGGCAGGTATTTATAGAGGGACGGGAAAGTTGAGATTCCTAACTTCACAAATGCTTATCGGCAGTGCGCACCCGGTGGCGGTGGCAGAACTACTATACATCTAACAACTAGGTTTTGGTATAGTGTGATTTTAAAAATGTTTGTTTTTGAGGTGTGTATCCATTTGGAGAGGCTGCCGCCCGACAAAGCCGCGCGCGGCCTCCTGGTTCGAACCACAGCAATGTTCGCTTTGCTGCGCGCACCGGTTTGTTATCCACTATCCGCGAAAAAGCCGCGCGCCATAGCCACGGTAAATGACTACGCACCTTTGAAGTTTCAACAATATGCACTTTTTTCTGTCTGCTAGAAGAATGAAACAAGTATTCTTGTATGTTGAATTTAAAGTTCTTGGTCATGAACACAGTTAGATTTTAATTTTAAACATTTAGAAACATTTTATTTATTGCGTAACTAGCTGACTCGACAGACGTTGCCCTGTCTTAACTATGAATATTAAATTCGAATTGGTATAATTAATTTTAAAAAATTCTTATTCCAAAAACAAAGTGTTTATTATTTTAATGCTTTATGGTGCACAACATTCTATCTATCAATCCATCTATCAATCTATATGTCTGTCCTTTTCTAATTTTACTAACTTTTAATTTTTTTTTTTAATAAGAACCCCCTCCAGACAATAACAAACACGACCAACAAAATTAGGGGAAATCGGTCTTGCCGTTTAAGCGTGATGCCTTCACCAAGGGAAATGGGGATTCATTTTTATATATGACGAATGCGCCAGATTATTCGCATATGAAGTTCCATCTTTCAGTAAAGTTTAAAAATATATATAGGAACAATCATTTAGCAAATAGTTTGTCCACATATTGTCGACACTGGACGCTGCACCACTTGCATGGTCGTTAAGTTTTCTTAAATTTTCTAATTTTCCGCACAACGTTCTTAATTTTTTCTTTAATAAGAATCTTCTCCTGGCTATAACAAACACATCAAAAAAAGAATTATCTAATTTGGTGCAGTCGTTCTGAAGTTATGCGCGCGAAGCTATAAATAGGGCACTTCGCGAGGAAGTAGAAACTTGAAATTTGGTAAAGGAAAAATTCTGAAAACTACACATTTTTATTTATAAAGCCCTGAAACAGCGGCGATAATATCGTATATTCAGGAAGTATTTTAGAAGTTTGCAGTCTGATTGAACCTGAGTTACTATGGTCATAATTATTGTCCTAGAAGCTGAAATGCAGGCAGGATTTTATTCTATTGTATTCATTGTACTCAGAAAAAGAAGATATTCCACCAAAAATACTTTTATTGTAAAGGGCCAAGTTCCTATCCAAAAATGTCTGCCTCTTAAGGTACTGAGATCTAAAATTAAACCAAGTTTTATCCACAATTTTATTCTTAATAAATTACATACCCAACACACCATTCTCGTCCCTAGGATACCTACCAATTATGTGCGTTGAACTTTTAATTTCTACTACTAATTGATTGGAACTTGGCAACTTTGAATCGATTTTAAAATAAGGGATTATTTTTTGGGGTTGTGACGGAAACATCCGATAAACTTTTGTTGAACAAAACGTCTTCATGTAGAACTGCATTTAGACAAATGGAAATAATGACAGTGTATGCATTGTACATTTTTGAATGTCTGATGTTTTTAATAAAAATAGAACTTCATTTGAATCCCTCAGTAATCACAGTTACAATACCAGAGCTGAGTATCTGTCTTATCCTATACATCGCCTTCAACTAAGTGAGGAAAGCCCAGATTATATATGTGTGTTAAGTGTTACAATAGGTTATACAAAAAAAACCGATACAAATAAAAAGAATAACGCGCTAGAGCTGAGATTCTGTAAAAATATAAGGAAAGGGAAAGTCAAAAAAAGGATCACATGTCCTTGTTGTTCTTAAAGGTAACTCATTAGTTTGTCACTGTTTCGAAAGGGATAAAGAAAAAGAATGTCAAAAAAATGGCTTACAGAATCGGGCCCCAGAGGTCATTTAAAATTGAAATTTTAAAAAATATTTATCAACTTAGAACCTTACTGCATGGATGATTATTTTAATATGTAAGATATAGACTATTATGTAATGAATTTATTGTTGTTTTTTGTGACGTCATTTCATTTTGTTGTATGCAAAACAAATTATGAAATAAAGATTATTATTAGTATTATTATTATTACCTGTAACGATTTTCATGTGCGTCTATGGTCGTAGTACAATGCTTTTGATTGATTCTAAGTTACTCAGTTAAAAAAAGTGGAAACGCATTTAAGTAATTTTTTATGTATATCTTTACAGATTTCCAGTCGTGTCATTAGGTGTCATTCGATGGGTTGAATGCACCGTGACCGAACCAAGTTACTTTAAATTATCTACCGAACACACTCCGATCCACTTAGCCCTCTTGGATGAAGTCGTTACTTGTCACACTTTGTTGCATAATCAAGTTTTGGACTTACTTATTCGACTGTTTGAGTCTAAGCAGGATGAATTAGAAATTTTAGTGCAGGTATGTATGGGACGTTTCACGTTAACCGTCTCACCGACATACCCAAAATTTGAGTAGATGGATTTTTATGATTGAGCCATCATAATATTTGTCTGGACAGGAGCTTTAAAAAAAAATGATGGTGCTTTTTGAAATTCAATATGGCGAATCAAATATAGCGGCTACAAACCGGCATCCCAAGTTAAATTGAAAAAAAGCTTTACTTAATTTGCTTCTTAAAATGAACATTTTAATTACTTTTAAAATAAGCGTGGGGATTACTGATACATCAACATATGTGTACTTTACCATAAAAAAAATAAATGGCATATACTACTTACTTTACCTTAACCATGGCTTTGTAAATGTGGTCGGACTTGTGCAAAAATAGTTATTGATGGGTTTTTAGAAACCGAATTTCTAGTTAAAACATCTTTAAATTTTTATCAAACTTATATGTTCTTGGGGTTGCTTATTATAATCCTGACTCTTGACTAATAATTTTGAATAAAAAATATAAAGGAAACTCTATCCAGAAATCGTGTCCACCAAATTGAATTCACACCGTTTTCGATTTGATTATGATTTATTTTGATTTTAGATTCGTAATTAGCGACCCCAAAAACCACCCACTTACGATTTTGATATAAAAAACATGGCAAAAGAAATTTGAGCCATAAAATATTGAATTCACCATTTTAAATATCAAAATTTCTTATTTTGGACTTTATGTTAGTCACCAGAGGCACCAAAAACCATCCAGTAACTATTTTGGCACAAGCCCGACCACACTTACCACCTGATGATTAAGAAAGAAGTAATACCCGCCATATTGGATCCACCTTTCCTTTGGGGTAATGCTAAATGTCGGTATAGCATCACACATATTTTAAATTTAATTAGAGCGTATTTTTGAGAAAAAACAGCAATTTAAATAAACTTTTTCTTAAATTAAACTTGAGATGCCGGCTTGTAACCGCTATATTTGATCCGATATATTAAATTTTTACAAAAAAAACGGAATTTTTTTGAAAACTCTTGTCCATACAGACATTCTGATACCTCAACCATAAAAATCCATGTACTCAAATTTTGGGTACGTCGGCTACTATTATAAATAAAGTTTTTCTTCAAACGTCAGTAAATCAGTCATTACTCGACTGTGTAGGCGACCGCAAAATTTCATATTTCCTCTGCGGGAACTTCACTTTTCACTCTCTCGCCGGCGGAGGAAAAAGTGTTATCATAACAACATAGATACAAACAAAATACAAAATAAGCATAAAAAACTCAATATGTATTACACTAAAAACAAAACTAAAATTTTTATTTAGTACTCAATTGAATATTAAATGTACTTACTCAATAACTGCTAATCAATACGGAATTAAAACGCAATCGGAGACGCACTTTTAAAAAAATAATTATTGTTGATAGTGTTCACTGTCACACATTACCATAGCAACCATTCACCGAAACCGGTCTAAGCCGCGTTGCGAACCCACTTATCTTTAATAATTATTACTATTAAAAAGAGATGTTTTAGCATTAATTTGTCGACGTTTGAAGAAAAAACAGCATATTTTATTTGAAGGAAAAGTTAGTTTTCATGGCTTGCTCTCCATTACTAGCCTCACTCGATTCGGCTGTTAAATACGAGCGCGCAGTGAAAAGTATCACTTTTACTCCATATAAAATAATATTATATTTCCCTTTTTTAGCTGGAAATGCGAAAAATGGTTTTGGATAGGATGGTTAATCTTCTGTGCTCAGGATGTGTGGTACCAGTTGTAAAATATATTAAACAATGTTGGCAAAGAGGAGATACTGATATTTCGCTGATTCGATATTTTGTAACTGAGGTAACTATATCTTTAGATGCTTATTTGAGAAGTTGAAACTATAATATAACGATTTATACAACAAATATTATAACCAAAATATCTTGTATTCATCATTATATATTTTCAGGTTTTAGAAACGATAGGACCTCCTTATAGTTCAGAGTTTGTACATTTATTCATGCCAATGGTAGAAAATGATGAAATAACAGGAACTATGCGGGGAGATGGTGAAAACGATCCCGTTTCTGAATTTATAGGTAACTTTTTTTTACTAATTTTTTGAGCTCTATTGAGGTAATTTTTGAGCAAAAAATAGTCGAAAAAAAACATTGGTTAAGGGATTGAGGTAAAAACAAAATATGTGGACTTTCTTATCTTAATTTTAATAAAGTAGCTAATTTTTTCCAATTTTGTTTACGATAAAAATATATTTCTGTAGGTTATTTAACGTAACCCCATTACATTAAACGTTATTTTTAATTGAAATAAGAAAGAAATAGCTTATCAGTGGTTTAAATAATAAATGTATTTTCTTTTTTTTGTTTGTACTGTAAAGCCAACTACACTACAGTGAGTTAATGAAGCAAGAATCTACCATACCATATATATTAGCCGAATTAGCTCTGGTTAGTTATAAATTTTTAATTATTTTATTTATTGTGCAGTTGTAGGAAACAATGTTTAATCAAAATTGTAATTTTATACGTTTTCCTCAAGGGTAAAAGGGCTGATTTCGATGATTTAAAAATTAAATTTCAAAAGTTTGAAATTATTATAAAATTAAAAAATTATTTTTTTTTTATGTAAATTAATCATCTTATTTTTTTTTTGTAAAAATGAAGGAGAAAGTTACCATTAAAAAAGTTTAAATTAAAATAAATGATGAAAAAAAACGAAAAAATAGATAAACCAAGTGTGGGATTACGAGATGGAAAAAAAAATGATAAATCAGAACAAAATGAAAGATGTTTAAAATTTTGGGTTTTTCTTTTAAAAAAGATTTAAAGTTATCTGCAACCAGGGAAAGAGGTTGAAATTTCAAACCCCCACGTTTTTCCACTGTTCTTTTTCTAAGAAATTTGTAATTTATGAAATGATTTTTGGGAAAATTAAAATTTGGTACTTAAAAATCTTTTTTCTTGTGCATTTTTTTGTAAGTTGTGCCATTTTTGAGTAAAAAATTAAATACATGATTGAATAAAGTCAGCGTTAAAAAAGAGGTATACAACTTTCTTTTTTCTGATAGAACTACCACAGTTCACTTCTTTTTTTTACCACATTTGGATCTTATTTTAATGCAAAAAAAATACTTTGATAATAGATACAAACTGTCAGTATATATCCCCTTTAGTTAACATGTGGTGTGCTTATACTCTAAAAATGACATAGATAATTACCTTCTATCAAAAAAAAAAAACATTTTAAATTTTACACAGAACCACTTTTTGACTGGATTAAGGGCTACCGTAGTTTTAAGGTGGCGTCCCCTATGAGGGGTTTGAAAAGTAAATATTTACTAAAAATTTACCATCTAGCCGTGTTTAAACTATTAGTCAAATAATAATTTCTATATGTCTGCCAAAGGTAATTTTAAATATTTTTAAAAGATGCCGCTACCTGAACTAATAAACCTGCGCATCCACTATATCATTGTGTTTATTTTATTTTATTCATTTATGTCACGCGACAATTCGGGGTAAAATGATTCAATCGCCCGCATTTAGAAGAGGAATACCTAGTTAACAGACTTTATTTAGTTAATTTGTTTTACAAGTGTAAATCAGTTGTTATTATTTTAAAAACTTTTATTATTATTTTCTTGATACAGAAAGCAAAAAAAAGGGTATCATTACTTGGGGGGGGAACTGATTTTTAGAAAAACCAAATGTATGTATTGTAAATTTAGAGTAGGTTATAGATATAGCTTGTATATAGTGTTTTGGGACTGAATTAGTATTTATATTTACATGATAATGTCTACAGATTATTATTCTTGTTTATCTTTAACTAATAGAAGTATAGCAAGTTAAAAAAAATATTTTAAAGAGTTTTTATTTTTATTTATTCCTATCAAGATTTTTTCAGGCATCGTCGTTTTTACATATTAATAATTATAAAAATGAAAGTATTGTTGAAAAGAATGGGTGTCTAAAAAGTTTGTTAATTTATTTTTATTTACCTTCGCCATTATGTCAAGAATATCAGGAATTATTTTTAGAAAAGATGTTAAATGATAAATTAAAAACAGAAAATGCTTTTTCATAGGTTTTGCATTTGTATTAGGACCAGAAATGTGATGTGGTTGTGTGTTAAATTGTTTTTTTTTCTTTATTTTAAGGGAAAAATATTTTTGCAAATTCAAGACAAATTTATAATATTAGGTTAAAAAAATGAGTTTAAAGGATAACAGAAATGCGAGGAAGTAAAAAAAATTTTTTTTGCTCCGAACCCATGTTGGAAGTTGTAATTTTTTTCCCAATTTTTGAAAAAAAAAATTTTTGCAAAATTTAAAGCAAAATTAAAATATTAAATTAACATTGAGTTTTTAAGGGTCAAGAAATGCGAGGAGGTAAAAATTTCTTCCTGCTCCTGATACCCACTGTTGCCAAATTGTTATTTTTCCCCTTTTTTAGGAAACATTTTTTTCGCCAAGATTCAAAACAAAGTGAATATAGAATTAAAAATATGTAAATTAATAGGGGGTCACAGAAATGCCAGGGGGAAAAATTTGTTCCTTTTTCCCGGTATGCAGTGTTGCCAAATTGTTATTTTTTCCCTATTTTTAGGAAACATTTTTTTTTAAAAAATAATGACTGGAGTTAAAATATTGGTTCTGTATTAGGGTCACAAAATGCGGGAAGGTATGTTCTTGTTCCTGGTACCGAGTGGGTTTTTTTGAAAAAAAATAGTTTAGAATAACAAATCATTTCTGCAACTGATTGTGCCCCTGATGCTCCTGACAAAAAGGTGAAGGGCAAATTTAAACAACTTCTATTATTGTATATAAATTTATTTATTAAACATAAGATCCATCAACATTCCCCCTTAAAATAGGTCCAAAAATTTATTTTTAAAACTTAACCAAAACACAATATAATATACAGATACATGCAGACCTAACAATGGTTTTCATTAGAGGCCACAACCATAGACTAATATTTTGTCAACCAAAATTGAAAATAAGCATTATTTAATATAAACAAAATATTTCTTTCAGGGTTTGAAAATTAAAGATGTGATGAATGTCATGCAAGTGCATTTCTTGCAATTATCTACCCAAGTAGTAATTATATCCAAGAGCAATTAAAATTTTTTAATCATCACATCAATTAAACTTCCATAAGGTAATATTCTTTACAAAAAAGGTAAGCCTTAATCTAAATACTTCAATTTAATTCAATGTATTACACTGTTGCAAATTTACCGGAAACTTTCCCCAACTGTTAGTTAAGTACGATTCGAAAGTCAAATCTACTCGCCACCGAGTAAACCTGTGTCCGTTATAAACTTCGAGCGTATACCTACAGAAAGCCTTGTCGCTCAACCGGAACAGAAAAAGGCAAAATAATTTTACAATTTTCCCCCTCATCTTATGTGCTGTTTTGGTCAGTTGTTATATGTTAGTTTCACTTAAGATAAAAGAAAATGTGCGCGCCCTCGACGACCAAAAGCACGTTGGCACGCTATTCTTTTTTTTCTATCGCAGATTTATTCACACGGCCAGGCGGCAAGGCTGCCTCTAGCAGGTTTATGCTCAAAGGGAAATTTTATTTATTTTACCTTTAAATTTTTAATCATATGAAACCAAATATACCTTAAAATTTGTATATTTGATTGTCAAATTTTAAAAAAAAAAAAGATAGTTTAAAAAACAAAACAAAAACTTTTTTGAATAAACCACCAAAAATAATTTTTAAAATTAATGGTTTTTGACAATATTCATATTCAAAACGTTTTTTGATTCATAACACGAAATCCAATAAAATATTTTATTCTATAAACCAGAATATAAACATTAATAGATCGATGATTAAACGGAAAAAATTTTTAAGGTCTGTGGTTTTAATAATAAAAAAAATTGTTGGTTGGTCATAACATAATTGTCTTTAAAAAAATTTTTAATTAAAAATGCGGTCCATTTTAAAATATCTAATAGTTTATTTTGCATTAAACAGTTAAAATAGTGGGTTTAAATGCAGCAGACTGCAAATATATAAAAAGTTTTAAAAAGTGTCAAGGCCTTTTTTTACCATTTGTCCAATTTAAAAAATTTTTGAAAACTATCGAAGGATGCTTAACAGACTCGAAGTTTTTAAGTCCGCCTACTGTTAAAATTGGCATTAATTGTAAGGCGACGACCCATGTTGAAAGAGAATTCCGTAAAGAATATGAATGAATTAAAATCAGTTTTTATTATAAGTTGCCCAGTTGAGAAAATAGAACCAAATGCATTCAAAATGTACCAAACCTCGAAATGATTACCATTATGTATGGGTGTTAAGGAAATATTAAGGGGTACTTTGACATTTTTCCCAAAATTAACCAAATCGTTTTAGGGGGTCAAAATTGACTATGGGGCGATTATGCTTTTGGGGCTCTTCCAAACCTAAAGCTGATTGATCTGACATATAAAAACTTCATTACCTAAGCACCAACTGGTTTACTAATAGCACTAGACTGCTGCAGATCTATTTATCAAAAATTCTATTACAACAATAAGAAAGGCACCTTTCAGTATGTTCAACCCTTCAGTATCTTGGATATCCCACAATAAAATTTCTACCATCGATGCAGGTGCATTCAAGGTTTTCTCTCGAAATTGCTTTATTTGGATCTTGGCCAAATTATTTAACCACTATTTCCCAATATTTTTCCAAGGGACTTATTAGTTAGCCATGTTTTAAAAAAAATTTAATAAATTACTTATCCTTTGGGGTTCTTGAATCAGTCATGCAAAAAATGGTGGTAGTATAAATATAGCTGGTAATCCATTAAAATGTCCATGTTTAGATTTAATACACAGGTGGATGTTTGAGGAAAAATTAAAGTGTTTTTATTTGGAGTTACAGTAAAGTGGGTGGTTTAAACCATCAACACCAGTGGGGTGTTGCTAAAAATGCTTAAGGGACTGTACATCCAGTGTGGATAGTGAACTTAGTGATAGATATGTTAAAGCTGTTAGAAAGTATCTGACAATGGACTGTATTTAATAAAGTGTAATTTAAGTTTTAAAAGTGTATGTATTCGCCAAGATAAAACAGCCTTAATCTTTAAAAGATTTAGGCAAAATCACCAGTTATATCTTAAACCTAACACTGATGTATTAGACTTATAAACAACCCTAAGTTTTAAGATGTAACGGGTTTGGATGCAAAAACTTGCTAAAGATTTTAGCAGTTTAAGTTTAGTGAATATAGACGTAAAAATTTAATTCTTTAATTCAGAAACTGCTGTGATATTCTGTAAATAATAAATCTGAAATAGATGACATCAAGGTTTTTATGTGTTTTATTTCTTTCAGGATTTCTTTGGGCTTCACTAAAAATAATTTACTTGTGACTATTTGCAAGATTTTTCCTAAAAAGTAATATATTATTTTTTTTAAGTTCTAATGAACGGGTAGAAAAATATATATTTTTTTTGCTTTGGTTGGCTTTGCACAGGAAATAATACTATTTATACATCTAAACTATTTTTTAACATATCTCTGGACCCTAACTAATATGTTAAAACATGAACCTAGTTTTAGTGTGCCGTTTTTATTCCAAGTTGGGAATTTATTTATTTATTTATTTATTTATTTATTTATTTATTTACGGGCAAAACCCATTTACAAATCTAAAAGTTTACAAATAAATTTAATGTGCAAATAATTAAATAATAAATATAAATATAAATATAAATATTAGAATAAATAATCTAATCTATTATCACATTACAATCACAGTTCAAATTCACATTTTTCTTTACATTAAAGGAGGAACTAAAAAAGTCATTGTCCCCTATTTCCATTCATAGCATTCTGTGATAGGAGAAAACCGCCAAAGCTCCTATGAAAATCTACAGCAAAGAGAGACTGTTCTCTTGTGCTCCTCGGGGAACACGAAAAGTGATTTTACTTAAAAGGTTTGGCAACAATGTTTCCATTAATTAATTTAAACAGAAAAAAAAATTAGCTTTTTGCGTTTCCGCCAGGGAGTCGCCCAGCTATGTTCAAATCATAGGATTCTGGGGGAAAGTTAAATTTAAATGAAATAAACCTAGTGTACCTTTTCTGTATTTCTCGATGTTTTTATATGTACTGCATAATAGGGTGACCAGATAAGGAAAGGTTTAAGTTTGATCAACAAAGAGTTTATAAATATTGTTCAAACATTTATGTTACGGAAATCCCTAGTGTTTTAATACAAAACCCAACAACTTTAAAGATCTGTTTACCAATGTTCATAGTGGATGGAAAGCAATTTAGATCTAAGTGTAAACCCAAATCACTTTGGTAACCCTTTCTAAAGGCTCACCGTTTATACCATAAACATAAAGGGATGCTGCGACCTTAAAGGTCATTGTTTTACATTTTCTACATTTCTCCACCTGTTTCCTCCAATACACTCATTGTCAGGTCACATGCAAGTTTATAGCATCCTGAAAAGATTTCACAGGTACAAACAATTTCAAATATCAGCAAAAAGTAGGGTTTTAAATCACCTTTCTAAGATCATTAATGAAAATATTAAAGAGATATGGACCTAGAACTACCCTGAGGGACTCCCGATTTGCACCTCTGTGAAACAAAACCTTTTACCTTTACAAACTGTTTTCATTATTTAAAAAGATTTTAACCATCTAACAATGTAAGTAAAACCAAAGGCTTTAGTTTTTCCTAAAAACGTGATCAAAGATCAAAAGCCTTACTAAAGTCGGTGTAACAGATCTACTTGACACCCACCTTCCGGCATCTAACACTGCCGTTAAAAACAACATATTTGTTGTGGTGGATTCCATAAAAAAGCCATTGTTCCTGATTATAATAGACATAATTGGGTTTTAATGTCATCACAAACAATTTTTTCAAAAGCTTTGGGATAGTATTTTTGGAAATTGGTCTATAATTTGTAATGAGTAGTTTCCGTTCTTATGAAGGGGTATAACCTGTTTCCATCTTTCAGGAAAAACACCACTCTTAAGTGATAGGTTAAAAAAAATAAAGGGGGATTAAAGAGAATAGACAAATTTATAGTAAACCGAAGGCACATCATCAGGTCCAGGACCAATACCGTTTGATCCAAAATATTTGAAAAACCTTCCCCACAAAATCAACAATCATAAAATTTAAAACTTCACCTCAAGACCAGGGTGTTCACAGACACCACTGTTTATAAACACTTTCAAAGTGCTTTTAAAAATATCACTATTGCTTGCCCATCTGCTCCTGAATGTTTAGTGTAACAGTTTGGTTTTACCCCCCTTAGGTTAAAAAAGTTCCAAAATTTTTTGGATTACTATTTAAATTATTTTCAACATTATTAATATAATTTAATAAATTATTTTACCATTTACACTGTGATCTAAACGAGAAAATTTTTTGCCCCACAGAGAGTTCTTTATATTCTTTGTGACATCTTTTCTCAAAAATTTTACTTTTGAGCTATTCAGTACCATAAGGAAATTTAAGGTTTTTAGCGAACAGGAAACACTGGCTTATTCCCTGATATATAAATTATAAAATACATTTACTGCTTCATTAACATCCTCAATAGAACCTAATACATTGTTCCTCTACTGAATGGTAAAAATTGTTTAACATGATATAATTACTTCTTAAAATCATAATATTGAGTGTCTACTGTAAGTCACTAGACCGCACTGAAATAGGAACACCAATAACAAGGGCAGGGTGATGCTGATACATGGAAGCAGACATTCATGGGCAATATCCACAGACGCAAGTTTTTCTTGTAAATACCAAGTCCAACATGACACCATTTGCGTTAGTTATATTGTTCACTTGAAAAGCTGATTATAGGCAAAACAGTCACCAAGCCATCTTGAACATACAGGTCTTGAAATCCTTTTATTATTCATTAGTACGGAGTCACCTGGAGTACTGTTGTATTATCTGGTCACCCTGCTATCAGACTCATGTTAAGCAAGGTGAATGTGTTCAAATAAAATTTGCAAATTTCTTACTTTATAGACTTGGAATGGATAAAAGTATTTTATTGCACCACCAGCGACTGCATTTATTGGGTATTGAATGCCTAGAACTTCATAGAATTTACCTAACTGTAATATATAGATTTCAAATAATTAAAAATAACATAAACTGCTCCGATCTTCTTGCGCTCATTAACTTTCGAGTGCCTTCTCGTGATACTCGTCTTTATAATACATTCGCGATCAATAGAAATCACACAGATGTGAGCAGAAATAGTGTTATGAATCGCATTATATGGTATTTTAACACATATATTCCTCGTAGTTTTGATCTAAGCTGCACCCTGTCCACGTTTATGAAAAACAAAAATCATACTTGTATCTCACAATTCAGAACAACTAATAACCAAGAATACTGCAAATTAAAACTTGTGCTGCCAATCGTTGCTTTGTCGTCTGATTGTATTCCACTACTGTATCTCTCTGTTTATATTATAATAATGTGAGTGATTTTTTCCTCTTCTTTTAATTGTTATTTTCTTTTTAAACTAGGGTAGTGTTAATGACAAATATGTCATGATAATTGTAGATTCCTGCCTTTATGGAAAGTGTAAAATTTTATTCCTGTGTACTGTTGGATATACTCTGTATGTATTGTTTGATAAATAAATAAAGGTGCAGCACAAATTTTTATCCATTCTTGCACACGCATTTTTAGTTTCTCCTTAGTTTGAAACTGCTGCTTTTCCAACCAAACCTCCATGCAAGCAAACAAATGAAAATACTCAGAGCAAAATACAAACTGTAAGGCGGGTGATCGAACACTTTCCATAGGATATTTTTGATCAGATCTTTGGTTTGTGCTGCTGCACGATGGCGTGCTTCTTGTGAACGAGATCGATACTTGATAACATGTCTCATCTTTGATCTGTGTGGCTCTCCTTAGCGCATAAGGGTTGTATAGTATGTTGGTCCAGGAAATGTAGGCAAGAGTCCATGATATTAGAAGCATATTTCGCATTTTGCGGGAGCTTTGTTTGTTGCATTTATATACAAAAAAGGCTAACCTCAAAATGAAATCACGACTGACAGAATCTGACAGATATATTAATAAATAGCATAAATATGTTATGAACTGATATACACGTATGGGTTTAACTTTTCCCCAGGAGTTTTGGAACCCACAAATTTGCCCTTTTAAATTTTGCTTTGCTAAATTTCCCCAAAAATTTTTGTTATAATACAATAACCCTGTTTCTTTTTATTTATTGTACTCCTTAAACTAAGTAAAGTAAATTTAAAAAAAAAAATCGACCAAAAAATAGATTTTACCTAAAAATAATTTACTCAGAAGAATCTTCATTATCACTATCCCCTTCCAACCCTCCCCCTTGAAGTTCTTCACTGATCTGCCTTTCAAAAAGCTGCGGGGCTCAGAAAAAATATCCGGCAACCAAAAATTTTTTCTGATTTATCTTCGTAAACCGCCAACCAATGACGTAGAGGATGCGGATTTTGGGAATACATCTGGGAAATGACGCAATCTGTGCAAAAGCCCACGGAGTCTGAACAGACGGTCAGTCCATCTTGTCCCGGGTTATGGGTTCATCATCACAGTAGTCACACTAAAATTTTAAAGAGGAATGTAATGGTAAACTTTGGATACCCACAGGGTGGTCACATTTTGAAAGTGATTGTTTACCTATTGCCATTTGCTTTGGTATAAAACAAATTATACTTATTCTCCCCAACCTCAAAAAAACAACAATCCTAAGTTTTAAAAACTAGAAATCGCAGAACTTTTACAAAGATAAGATGAGAAAGTAATAATTGTTTTAAAGCACACCTTTTCTTTCCATATCTAAAAGCACGGTAGTACATTAGGCCATTCCCCAGTCTGCCCAAAGGTTTAGCATATTGCCCCCCTACTAACTTTGGATCTTCCCCAATGAAAGTATAAGATTTAGTTAAATTCAGATTTTATTTTTTTAAATGAAAAAAAAAAAAATGTCGGGCCTGAGACATACGATTTTGAAAATTGCTCATTTTACGGCCCCCCACTGACTAAAAAAAATTATTTCCTAACAGAAAGTCACGACTTTCAGCTGGTTCCCTTTTATTTTAATAAATTTTTTGGATAAAAGTTAATGAAAATTTGTTTTCTTTCTTAAAAAAACTTTAAAGTTAGGTCCACACCCTACTTCACTTAACTAGGTATATACCAAAATTTCAAATTCTACTTTTAAAAAAAAAAATGAGGTTTGGTATGTTATGACTTTATGGGACACTCCATTGTGCAATACATGGGTGGTTATATTTTTTTTTGGTTAAGGGTTTTTTTCATAATTTAATGTTATTTTGTATATATTTTAAACATGGCTTTACCTATTAAAAAAATTAATACCCATCTTGTGTATTTTTATATTTTTTTTTTGGTTTTAATTTATATTTTTCTTAAGTATTCTCCAGGGAAGATGGCTATTTCACTTTTTTAGGATGATAAAAACCCAAATATGGGCCCCACTCAGTCCTTGTTGGATGTCTTTGTATATTAAATTTTTATAAAAAAAGTTGAGTTTTTTCCTATAATGGCAAAAAACCTGGTCGAAAATCGCAATGGTAATATATAACTTGACACAAGAAATTCGTTTTTTTTAATTTGGGGTAAATATTTATTTTCCTTAAAACCAAATGGCTAAAAGGTACATAATCCTTTGATTTTTTACTTTGACCTCCTTTACTCTTTTAACATTTTGTTCAACTCTTTTTCCATCGGTGTATCTGTCGGTTCCAAATTTGATGGTAATCTGTCCGTAAAGGTAGTTTCTAAACATAATAAAATACATATTAATAAAAAAAATTTCTATAGTCCACTTAAAGTATCATTTTTTTATGCAAATTTAAAAATAAAGGCTCTGAACTATCATGACCCAAAAGGCATATGGAAAAAAAAGTTGAAATTTTTAAAGATTGGCACCAGTCCTTTTTGCCGAACATCCTCTGAAGTTGGTTTATTTTAACTTTAAAAGTGTCGCTGCGACACTAGCTTTTTATTTGTTAATTTTTCAAATGTGTTTTTTATGTTTTTGCTGTATAGTCAATCATACGAATTTTAATTTTTTTTTAAATTTGTAAGTCAAATGAACTAAACAAACAGAACAATAAATTAAAACCCTTATTCAAATTTGCCCAATTGGGGTTGTTTTTCTCCCTCTTCTATAACATTCTTTGGTTGTTTAAACTCATCTAAATGACACTGGTAAAGAAAAATTAAATCGATAACAAAATAAAATCTGTGACTCTGCGGCCAGATAAAATTAAAAATAGAAGGAACTTTGACTGATAAACCAACAGACCCAAATGAATTAAATAGACACTTTCCAAATAGCTAACAAAAAAAAAAATACCTAACGTCGAAAAATTTGAAAATAACCTTTTTTAAGGTGAATCGTTTTCCTAACCCCTACAGTGGTAAATGAAGTAAAGATATTCTAAAGTTTGCCAAGGAAACGATCAACGGACTGGCGTGACACTGGACTTTGAACCATGCCATTGGACGTTTTGGAGGTAATGACTTTCCTTATAAATGAATCATTTAGTACAGGAATATTTCCCAAATCCTTATTGGACGTTTTGGAGGTAATGACTTCCTTATAAATGAATCGACAAAGGGAAAATTTCCCAAATGCCTTAAAATAACCGAATTTGCCAATTAAAAAGGCGGCGAAAACACTGAACCCACCAATTACAGACCCATCGCAATTCCTTGATCATCTCAAAACCAATAGAAAAATTATTAAAAATAGGATGATGCCGTTTTTGAAGCACATGACTTAAACATTTAAACCATTTGCATTCCCCAAAAAAAAAAATAATTCAAATGCCATTCATCACACTCTGGATGTAATATATCAAGGAAAAGACAAGAACAAGTCCATGCTTATATTTTTTATTATCTGGAAAAGGCTTTGATTGTGTGGACCCAAATATTGTTATCAAAAAATAGGGGTATGGATTTAGAGGGTAAAATTTAAAAATGGATCAGAAGCTTGTTGGAAGATGATGCAATTATGGAAACGATAATCAAGGTCATCAAATAAGATCAAAGACAGAAACTACAAATATTGGAATTCCACAAGGGCAACCCTGGGACCTCTGTTGTTTTTCTATATATCAACGACCTCCTTGCCCCTTGATGCATGCTTCACACTTTGAGATGAAGACAATAACATGGGTTGCCGATAACGAC